>JARQOD010001607.1:0-84839 GCA_033576555.1 Oophaga sylvatica
AACCGCCATTACATGTTTGGGGGCTTTCTATGTTCTTTGGGGACCTTGTCACGCGGTCTTATGATATGTGTACGATGTCAGTAAACTATTCTTAAAAGAACAACACTCTATACAACATATAGATTAGCAACATCAGCATGTAAATATAGAATAGATTTACCTGACACGATATCCGTTGAACTCAGGGTTAATCTTGAGGACTTGATACACTGTCACAGGAAAGAGGAGGACCGGGGGTCTAACCTGACCCTAAACTGGGGTCCTAACTAATCCCTCACCTTGGAGGTACTGATAATGGTTCAGAGGTCCAAGTCTCCAGCCTAACCCTGTCTCCTATCAGTCCCTGAACCCTGTAATCAGTCCTAAGAAGGATTCTGATTACCACCAAAGGGATATGGGCTGATCTCTGCTAAACACACAGATTATACATATAAGACAGACTGGAGAAAACACAGACTTGCATACACACTCAAACACAGAAGGAACATAAATGATCTGGGATATTAAACTCTAAGCAAGGTGAGCTTAAAACAACTAAGGAGCTCTTTAACTTAAGTCTATACAGATACAATCCTATCTGTGGTCTGCATGAAGAATTTCACTGGCAACTCCCAACACAGACAACCAGAGATTTAAAGGAAACCAATCAACAAATAATTAATTGCAGCCGGGAGAAACTGCACCCAGTCCCAGAACTGAGCACAGACAGAATTAACTCCCTAACTGCCAAACACAAAGAAACAGCAACTCAGCTGTGAGAAGTCAGAATGTGCAACCGCGACGATCTTCGTGGCGATGCACACATGACAGTACCCCCCCTTCTACGAGGGGCCTCCGGACCCTCAGGGCCAGGTTTGCCCGGGTGAGTTCTGTGGAAGGTCCGCACCAAACGATCTGCGTTAATGTCAGACGCAGGAACCCACGTCCTCTCCTCTGGACCATACCCCTTCCAATGCACCAAGTACTGAAGGGACCGGCGATTCAGACGTGAGTCAATGATCTTTGACACTTGAAACTCCAAGTTACCATTGACCACCACTGGAGGAGGAGGTAGAGGTGATGGTATGACTGGTGCCACGTACCTCTTAAGTAATGACTTGTGGAACACATTGTGGATTTTAAACGTAGGAGGGAGGTCCAGACGAAATGCCACAGGATTAATTATGGAACTGATCCTGTACGGCCCGATGAATCTGGGGCCCAGCTTCCAGGAGGGAACTTTAAGTTTTATATTCCTGGTAGACAACCATACCAGATCGTTCACATTAAGATCTGGACCAGAAACTCTCCTCCTATCAGCCATACGTTTATAACGGTTCCCCATAGCACTCAGATTATTCAATACACCTCTCCACACTGAAGCAAGTGACGACGAGAAATGCTCCTCCTCAGGAACCCCAGAAGGGCCCCCCCCATTGAATGTACAAAACTGGGGATGAAAACCATATGCCCCAAAAAACGGGGACTTACCAGTGGACTCGCTCCGCCTGTTGTTAAGAGCGAACTCTGCCAGAGGCAAGAAAGAAGACCAGTCCTCCTGGTTCTCTGAGACAAAACACCGAAGATAAGTCTCTAGGCTTTGATTCAGACGCTCTGTCTGACCATTGGTCTGCGGATGAAAAGCCGAGGAAAATGACAATTGCATCCCCCGACGTAAACAAAATGCCCTCCAAAACTTGGACACAAACTGAGACCCCCTATCTGACACCACATCAGAAGGCAACCCATGAAGTCTCACAATCTCCCCAATGAACACCTGCGCCAGAGTTTTAGCATTAGGGAGGGCAGGAAGAGCAATGAAATGTGCCATCTTACTGAACCTGTCAACAACCACCAGTATGACAGTCTTCCCTGACGACTGAGGAAGGTCCGTGATGAAGTCCATAGACAAATGAGTCCATGGACGCTCCGGAAGTTTCAAGGGTAAGAGGGTCCCAGACGGACGGGTATGAGGGGTCTTAGAGCGAGCACAAACCCCACAGGACGCGACAAAAGTTAAAACATCTTTATTAACGTTAGGCCACCAAAACCGGCGAGAAAGGAGATCAACAAATAATTAATTGCAGCCGGGAGAAACTGCACCCAGTCCCAGAACTGAGCACAGACAGAATTAACTCCCTAACTGCCAAACACAAAGAAACAGCAACTCAGCTGTGAGAAGTCAGAATGTGCAACCGCGACGATCTTCGTGGCGATGCACACATGACAGATCTGCTCCGGGGCAGATAGCTTTCCTCTTTCTATCTTTAGGTATAGTTAGTTTCTCAGGCTGTGACGAGGCGTCTAGGACCAACGTAGGAACGCTCCACGGCTGCCTCTAGTTGTGGTGGTTAGTCAGGGTACTGCAATCTCATAGATTCCAACTGCTCTGGTGTATTGCCTTTTTTACCTGCACTCCTCAGCTACCAAATCATAACAGTCTCCGGTATCTCCTACTAGTCGTGTAGATGCTAGCAAGCTCGGACCAGGTGTCCGGTGGTGCAGAGTAGAGGTAAGCTATCAATGCTGTTTCAAACTCTGTTACTCTCTTCTTCTCTTCCACTCGCCTTTCGTCCTACTCCGACCCTTAACATAAGCACACTAGCAGTAGATAGCTGATTCTATTTCTCTTCACCGCTCTCAAAGCGTCGGCACGCTTGATCACTGAAACTACACTCAGTTGACTCAGTTCTGACCAGGCTGAAGTGGCTATTTTTCTCCACTCGTACTAGCCTCCACACATGGAACTAAGCTCAAATCTGCAGTCTTCAGGTTCTCTCGATCACTGCTGTTCCCTTTCCTTCTTTCTTTCTAATGCTCTTTCTGAAGCAGCTATCAGGACCTTCCGTCTACTGATCTGTGCACACTTCTAGGAGCTGACTCTCCACACTCCAAGGGAACTAACAGCTTCTCACACTCCAACTAATCAGCTCTTTCTGAGGTGACTAGACTGTCTGACTCTTTGAGGTAATCTGCTCTCCTCTCATCTGAGGTAACTGAGGTGTTCTCTGGTGTTCTGAGGTAACTGAGGTAATCCGATAGAGTACATCTGGGACATCATGTCTCGCTCCATCCACCAACCTCACGTTGCACCACAGACTGTCCAGGAGTTGCCAGATGTTTTAGTCCAGGTCTGGGAGGAGATCCCTCAGACCATCCGCAACCTCATCAGGAGCATGCCCAGGCATTGCAGGGAGATCATACAGGCACGTGGAGAACACACACAATACTGAGCATCATTTTGACTTGTTTCCACTTTAATTTTGTCTTGTTTTGATTTTCATTTTGACTTGTTTCCACTTTCATTTTGGGGGTCTCTCCAAATCCAGGCCTCCATTGGGTCAAAAATGTGATTTCCATTGATGATTTTTGTGTAATTTTGTTGTCAGCACATTCAACTTTGTACAAAACAAAGTATTCAATGAGAATATTTCATTCATTCAGATCTAGGATGTGTTATTTGAGTGTTCCCTTTATTTTTTTGAGCAGTATATACAGTACATATATATATATATATATATATATTATATATATACACACACACACACATACTATATACACATATACTGTACGTAGATAATAGATCTAATTATAAATATATAATGTATGACATGATCAAATATAACATCTGATAAGTAACTAAATCAGAGCTTACAGGTAATAACCATGATTAGATATAAAAACACAATATGTAGCACGATCAAGATATAGTAGCTAATAAGAACCCAAATCAAAATGTACATATCCGCCCCATCGTGTTTCGCATTCTGCTTTCTCAAAGAGATAAAAGGGTCCAATATTAACCTATTGCTCTCACCCAGAAATAGCTCCATGGCTCAGCACCACCCTACATCTCCCTAGTCTCAGCCTACCACCTGACTCGTGCCCTCCGTTCTGCTAATAACCTAAAACTAACATCCTCAATAATCCGAAGCGCTCACTCCCGTCTCCTCGATTTCTCGCGTGCTGCGCTAATTCTCTAGAATGCACTACCCAGGACAATTTGATTAATTCCCAATAGCCACAGTTTTACGCGTGGCCTAAAAACACATTTTTTTAGACCGAGCTATCGCCTCACTTATCTGTTCCAAAATTTTCTTCCAATCCGGTCCTTCGTGGCGTGTGATCACACACCGTCCACAGCCCTGTGTCTGTACTGTGCACACACGGGCCAGTGACCGGATCACACACCGTCCACAGCCCTCTGTATCTGTACTGTGCACACACGGGCCGGTGACCGAATCACACACCGTCCACAGCCCTCTGTATCTGTACTGTGCACACACGGGCCGGTGACCGGATCACATACCGTCCACAGCCCTGTGCCGGTGACCGGATCACACACCATCCACAGCCCTCTGTATCTGTACTGTGCACATGGGCCGGTGACCGGATCACACACCGTCCACAGCCCTGTGCCGGTGACCGGATCACACACCATCCACAGCCCTCTGTATCTGTACTGTGCACATGGGCCGGTGACCGGATCACACACCGTCCACAGCCCTCTGTATCTGTACTGTGCACACACGGGCCGCTGACCGGATCACACACCGTCCATAGCCCCTGTATCTGTACTGTGCACACACGGGCCGCTGACCGGATCACACACCATCCACAGCCCCTGTATCTGTACTGTGCACATACGGGCCGCTGACCGGATCACACACCGTCCACAGCCCCCTGTATCTGTACTGTGCACACACGGGCCTGTGACCGGATCACACACCGTCCACAGCACTCTGTGCCTGTACTGTGCACACACGGGCCTGTGACCGGATCACACACCGTCCACAGCCCTCTGTGTCTGTACTGTGCACACACGGGCCGCTGACCGGATCACACACCATCCACAGCCCTCTGTGTCTGTACTGTGCACACACGGGCCGATGACCGGATACACACACCGTCCACAGCCCTCTGTATCTGTACTGTGCACACACGGGCCGCTGACCGGATCACACACCGTCCACAGCCCTCTGTGTCTGTACTGTGCACACAAGGGCCGGTGACCGGATCACGCACCGTCCACAGCCCTCTGTGTCTGTACTGTGCACACACGGGCCGCTGACCGGATCACACACCGTCCACAGCCCTCTGTGTCTGTACTGTGCACACAAGGGCCAGTGACCGGATCACGCACCGTCCACAGCCCTCTGTGTCTGTACTGTGCACACACGGGCCGGTGACCGGATCACACACCGTCCACAGCCCCTGTATCTGTACTGTGCACACACGGGCCGGTGACCGGATCACACACCGTCCACAACCCTCTGTATCTGTACTGTGCACACACGGGCCGCTGACCAGATCACGCAGCGTCCACAACCCTCTGTATCTGTACTGTGCACACACGGGCCGCTGACAGGATCACACACCGTCCACAGCACTCTGTGTCTGTACTGTGCACACAAGGGCCTGTGACCGGATCACGCAGCGTCCATAGCCCTCTGTATCTGTACTGTGCACACACGGGCCTGTGACCGGATCACGCAGCGTCCAGAGCCCTCTGTATCTGCACTGTGCACACACGGGCCGCTGACCGGATCACACACCGTCCACAGCCCTCTGTATCTGTACTGTGCACACACGGGCCGGTGACCGGATCACACACCATCCACAGCCCTCTGTGTCTGTACTGTGCACACACGGGCCGGTGACCGGATCACTCAGCGTCCATAGCCCTCTGTCTGCACTGTGCACACACGGGCTGCTGACCGGATCACACACCATCCACAGCCCTCTGTATCTGTACTGTGCACACACGGGCCGCTGACCGGATCACACACCGTCCACAACCCTCTGTATCTGTACTGTGCACACACGGGCTGCTGACCGGATCACGCAAGGTCCACAACCCTCTGTATCTGTACTGTGCACACACGGGCCGCTGACCGGATCACACACCGTCCACAACCCTCTGTATCTGTACTGTGCACACACGGGCCGCTGACCGGATCACACACCGTCCACAACCCTCTGTATCTGTACTGTGCACACACGGGCTGCTGACCGGATCACGCAGGGTCCATAGCCCCCTGTGTCTGCATTGTGCACACACGGGCCGCTGACCGGATCACACACCGACCACAGCCCTCTGTATCTGTACTGTGCACACACGGGCCGCTGACTGGATCATGCAGCGTCCACAACCCTCTGTATCTGTACTGTGCACACACGGGCCGCTGACGGATCAACACCGTCCACAACCCTCTGTATCTGTACTGTGCACACACGGGCCTGTGACCGGATCACGCATCGTCCATAGCCCTCTGTGTCTGCACTGTGCACACAAGGGCCGGTGACCGGATCACACACCGTCCACAGCCCTCTGTGTCTGCACTGTGCACACACGGGCCGCTGACCGGATCACGCAGCGTCCACAACCCTCTGTATCTGTACTGTGCACACACGGGCCTGTGACCGGATCACGCAGCGTCCATAGCCCTCTGTACTGTGCACACACGGGCCGCTGACCGGATCACACACCGTCCAAAGCCCTCTGTATCTGTACTGTGCACTCACGGGCCGGTGACCGGATCACACACCATCCACAGCCCTCTGTATCTGTACTGTGCACACACGGGCCGCTGACCGGATCACGCAGCGTCCACAACCCTCTGTATCTGTACTGTGCACACACACGGGCCTGTGACCGGATCACGCAGCGTCCATAGCCCTCTGTACTGTGCACACACGGGCCGCTGACCGGATCACACACCGTCCACAGCCCTCTGTATCTGTACTGTGCACACACGGGCCGGTGACCGGATCACGCAGCGTCCACAGCACTCTGTATCTGTACTGTGCACACACGGGCCTGTGACCGGATCACGCAGCGTCCATAGCCCTCTGTGTCTGTACTGTGCACATAAGGGCCGGTGACCGGATCACACACCGTCCACAGCCCTCTGTGTCTGCACTGTGCACACACGGGCCGCTGACCGGATCACGCAGCGTCCACAACCCTCTGTATCTGTACTGTGCACACACGGGCCTGTGACCGGATCACGCAGCGTCCATAGCCCTCTGTACTGTGCACACACGGGCCGCTGACCGGATCACACACCGTCCACAGCCCTCTGTATCTGTACTGTGCACTCACGGGCCGGTGACCGGATCACACACCATCCACAGCCTCTGTATCTGTACTGTGCACACACGGGCCGCTGACCAGATCACGCAGTGTCCACAACCCTCTGTATCTGTACTGTGCACACACGGGCCTGTGACCGGATCACGCAGCGTCCATAGCCCTCTGTACTGTGCACACACGGGCCGCTGACCGGATCACACACCGTCCACAGCCCTCTGTATCTGTACTGTGCACACACGGGCCGGTGACCGGATCACGCAGCGTCCACAGCACTCTGTATCTGTACTGTGCACACACGGGCCTGTGACCAGATCACGCAGCGTCCATAGCCCTCTGTGTCTGTACTGTGCACACAAGGGCCGGTGACCGGATCACACACCGTCCACAGCACTCTGTATCTGTACTGTTCACACACGGGCCGGTGACCGGATCACGCAGCGTCCACAGCACTCTGTATCTGTACTGTGCACACACGGGCCTGTGACCGGATCACGCAGCGTCCATAGCCCTCTGTGTCTGTACTGTGCACACACGGGCCGGTGACCGGATCACGCAGCGTCCATAGCCCTCTGTACTGTGCACACACGGGCCTGTGACCGGATCACACACCGTCCACAGCCCTCTGTGTCTGCACTGTGCACACAAGGGCCAGTGACCGGATCTCGCAGCGTCCACAGCACTCTGTATCTGTACTGTGCACACACGGGCCGGTGACCGGATCACACACCGTCCACAGCCCTCTGTATCTGTACTGTGCACACACGGGCCGCTGACCGGATCACACACCAACCACAGCCCTCTGTATCTGTACTGTGCACACACGGGCCGCTGACCGGATCACACACCGTCCACAGCCCTCTGTATCTGTACTGTGCACACACGGGCCGGTGACCAGATCACGCTCCGTCCACAGCCCTCTGTGTCTGTACTGTGCACACACCGTCCACAGCCCTCTGTATCTGTACTGTGCACACACGGGCCGGTGACCGGATCACGCAGCGTCCACAGCACTCTGTATCTGTACTGTGCACACACGAGCCGGTGACCGGATCACGCTCCGTCCACAGCCCCCTGTATCTGTACTGTGCACACACGGGCCTGTGACCGGATCACGCAGCGTCCATAGCCCTCTGTACTGTGCACACACGGGCCGCTGACCGGATCACACACCGTCCACAGCCCTCTGTATCTGTACTGTGCACTCATGGGCCGGTGACCGGATCACACACCATCCACAGCCCTCTGTATCTGTACTGTGCACACACGGGCCGCTGACCGGATCACGCAGCGTCCACAACCCTCTGTATCTGTACTGTGCACACACGGGCCTGTGACCGGATCATGCAGCGTCCATAGCCCTCTGTACTGTGCACACACGGGCCGGTGACCGGATCACGCAGCGTCCACAGCACTCTGTATCTGTACTGTGCACACACGGGCCTGTGTCACGCTGTATAGCAGATATATAAATAAATGATGTCAGTAATCTATCAAGTGGGACAACATTCTATATAACATATAGATAGGTAACATTAACATGTATATATAGCATAGTATTACCTGACATAATATCCTGTGGGTCAATACTGAATCCTTTTCACGCTGTCTCTGGCTAGAGGTGAACCGGGGTCTATGCTGACCCTAAACTGGGGTCCTGACTAGTCCCTCTACCTGGAGGTACTGTTAATGGTACAGAGGTCCAGGCCGCCAGCGTAAACCCTGTCTCCTATAAATCCCTGACCACTGTAATCTAGTCCTTAGAAGGACCCTGATTACCACCATAGGGAATGGACAGGAAAAGGTTAACAAACAATAAAGACTAAAGGGTATGCCACACTAAACAATATCGCTAACGAGATCGCTAAAAAACGTCACTATTTAGCGATCCCGTTAGCGATATTGTTCAGTGCGGCAGCTTCCAGCGACGAGCTTCCTGCTGTGATCTCGCTCGTCGCTGAATCGTTCCGGACCCTATTTCATCGCTGGCGCTCCCGCTGGGTAAGTATCTTATCGCTGTGTGGCACCTTTTCTTAGCGATTTAGCGGTACTTTTGTACCGCTAAAGTCGTTAAGAAGATCGCTAACGGCGATAGCGTCGTTAACTATATCGCTAAATGTGGCCGCATTTAGCGATATAGAAACGATCCCGCTAGCGATCTCATTAGTATGCAACGCTAACGAGATCGCTAGCGGGATTGCTTAGTGTGGCAGTACCTTAATGTGACAGACAGGGGATAAAGTAAACACTGTCTTGCATACAACACTTAAACACAGAGGGAACACCAAAGGTCTAGGAGATAAACTATAAGCAAGGAAAGGAGACACAACAAAGGAGCTCTTAGCTTAAGTCTTCTCAGAACCGATCCTATCTGCAGTCTGTATGAATGCTTTCACCGGCATCTAACACACAGACTGGCAGGAATATAAAGGAAGCTAATTAGTACATAATCAAAAGCAGCCGGGCGAGGCTGGACCTAGTCTTAGCAAAGAGCTAGGTAAAATTAACTCCTCACTACCAAACACAAAGTAACAGCAACTCAGCTGCGAGAAGTCAGAATGTGCAATTGCGACGATCCTCGTGGCGATGCACCCATGACAGTACCCCCCTTCTACGAGGGGCCTCCGGACCCTCAGGGCCAGGTCTGCCCGGGTAAGTTGTGTGGAAGGTCCGAACCAATCGATCTGCATTAACCTCCGACGCAGGGACCCACGTCCTCTCCTCAGGACCATACCCCTTCCAATGAACCAGGTACTGAAGGGACCGACGATTCAGACGTGAGTCAATGATCTTCAACACCTGAAACTCCAAGCTACCATTGACCACCACGGAGGAGGAGGCAGAGGCGACGGTATAACTGGCGCCACGTACCTTTTAAGCAACGATTTGTGGAACACATTGTGGATTTTAAACATAGGAGGGAGGTCCAGACGAAATGCCACAGGATTAACTATAGAACTGATCCTGTATGGACCGATGAACCTGGGACCCAGTTTCTAGGAGGGAACCTTGAGTTTTAAATTCTTGGTAGACAACCATACCAGATCGTTCACACTTAGGTCCGGACCAGACACTCTCCTCCTATCAGCCCTCCGCCTGAAACGGTTCCCCATAGTACTCAAACCCTTCAGCACTCCTCTCCAAACTGAAGCAAGTGACGACGAGAATCGTTCCTCCTCAGGAACCCCAGACGGACGGGTATGTGGGGTCTTAGAGCGAGCACAAACTCCACAGGACGCCACAAAAGTCACCACCTCTTTATTTAATCCAGGCCACCAAAACCGGCGAGAAAGGAGATCCACAGTTGCCTTACTCCCTGGATGTCCTGCTAAAGCAGAATTATGATGTGCCTCGATAACTCTTTGTCTTAACTGATTAGGAACAAACAGTTTCCCTGGAGGTCCTACAGGAGCGTCCCCTTGAGCCTCCAATACCTCCTCCTCAAGCTCAGAGCATACAGCCGACACTACCACTCCCTCCTGAAGGATAGGAACCGGGTCATCCGTCTTTCCGGCCCCTGGGAAACTACGAGATAAGGCATCAGGAAGCAATTTTATTGAGCAGTCATACGTGCGATGAGGAGGTAACTCTTGACACCCCTCCTCTGAGAACACCTCCTCCAAGCCCTCCGAAAAGGAGGCAAGGTCCTAGGCACGACCGCACCGATGACCGTATCCATGCAGTTATTCTTGCAAAATTCACCCCACTGGCTTATCTCTCTGGATTGCCAATTAATCACTGGGTTATGTTTAGCCAACCAAGGAAGTCCCAACACAATAGGAGTAGGAAGACCCTCCAACACATAACAAGACAACTGTTCTTTATGTATTGCCCCTACTTGAAGGTCTATGTTATGAACAGCTTGTACAAAGCTACCTTGACCGAGAGGCCTGGCGTCAATAGAGCATATAGGGATCGGATTGGCCAATACACTCAGTTGCATACCTTGCACCCGGGCAAACCGAGCGTCCACCATATTAGCCCCAGACCCACTATCAAGAAGAACAGAAATCCTCTCAACTCTCGTACCAACCACCACCTCCGCAGGTATGAGAAACTGAGACGGACTTGGGGACGAAATACCCACTCCCAGGTTGTCGTCCATCACACAGTAAGGTAGATAAACTTGGCACTCAACTTATAGATGATAATCCCAAATTTTTATTGCAGTCACAGAACAGATAGAAGACGTTTCGGTCCAATAAGGGCCTTCCTCAGTCTGACAGCAATATGGAGGATGTTACAAACAAAAGAAAAACAAAAAATAAAATTCTAACAAAAGTAATGCAAAGGAGTACTATATACATATATACATATGTCCAAAAAACCAAACCAGAGAAGAGTAACAGGGAGGTGAGCACCTATGGTGGATTTTAATATCAGGTGAAGATATAGTTTAGTGTTGTGATAAAAAGGTTCCAATACTTACCCGACTGCTTGTGGCAAAGGAGTAGTGTGAATGAAGGCAGCTTGCCTGAGAGGAAGATATAGTGCTATATCATATCTATAGATAGGTGTAGTCCTAAGTAGGACATTCCAGTATATATTCCTGATCATGAACAAAGATTAGGTACTAAATACCTTAATAGAAAGACCCTCCTATAGTTAGTTCCTGGTATGCCCTTCTTATGAGGTAGTCTCTAGTCGAGATCTAGGATGTAGAGTAATAAAGATTTTTGTCTAATATGAGAAGAAAGGAGGGGTCTGGAGATATGTAGGTATAAGGACTTACACAATCCTAACCGGGATCAGGTACTGTGGGCCGCAGTGGCTCCTTGATAACCTAGAATATCAGAAGATGAATGGTATTGGAGAACTAGAATGGATATGTAGCGGAATGCTCAGAATACTGACATACAGCTTGTAGCATTGTGCAGCTCATAGGGGTGACAAAGGGCCATATACCAGGCTGTATAATGCATAGATAATGAACAGCTGGGATAATGCTCACAGAATAATGACATTCAGCTTGTGCAGCTCATGGGGGTGACAATGGGCCATATACCAGGCTGTGTGGGAGAAATGGTGTACAATGCATGAGTAATGAGCAGCTGGAGTATTGCAAAGACGGGAATAGTTGTTGACTATGGGAAGGAAGATATGACACATTGGTGGCAGTACTTACAGTTCAGGCGTCAGGCAGTGGCGCGGGTCTCTCCTCTGATGCGGTGTCCACCGCTTGTCAGGTGGAGAGACCGCGCCGACCTGTGCCTTAAAAAGGCAGGGGGAGGAGTGGAGGTGGCGTGTGACGTCACCGGAAGTGACGTCATGCGTTCCACTATGCGTGTCAGCGGGTACGGTGTCCGCTGAGGGGCATAAATGTGTACTAGACGCTGACTGGGCGTTGTAGATGAATACAATTGGGTCTATTGTTGGATACAGCCTTAAAATAAGGCGATGTGTACTATGGAAATAAAGCTGGTAACATGCATAGAAGTATAGAAGCTCAAGATGAGTAGAAAAGATTGTGGGAGGTGTAAGCCTAGGGGTCTGTTATTAGGAATATAGGACTAGAATATATTCAAGGGGGAAAAAAATGCTTCTATCTAAATATATAGAGAAGACTCTAAAATGTGTTGACGTGTCTTGTGAGTACAAAACAAGAGATAAGGGGTGATGATAATAATATATTTATTGTGGTGAGAGAAATAATGGAAAAAGAAATAGGCGAACGGAAAATAATAAAGGGTGCTGGAATGCAGTCGGGTAAGGGGTTCCAAGGGTGTGGGTCCTAGTCGAGATAATCAATATAGGCGACTCTGTAAAGACAAGAACCAAAATTAGTCCATTTGTACAGGAACCGCACATACGATACATATAGTGCTGGAGGGATGCAGGAGAGTATTTCATAAAAAGAGATACAACGGTATACAAAACAATTAGTAAGACAACCTGTTCATGATTGTGTGATCATTAGACAATGGAAATTAAACGTACAGTTAATACAACAATATATTTTACGTATCCGATAGTGAACTCTGGATAACGGTGAATGTTCTAAATGAAGGAGTATAGATCGTATTCTCGGTTCAAACCCTTTGGTGAAAGGGTCTGCAATTCGTGTATCCAGTACGCCTCCCGTTTCTTGAGGAGGCGTACTCTGTCCCCCCCTCTTCTGGGGGCACGTATCTGTTCTATCACCTGAAATTTTAATTGTGAGATCTGGTGACCTTTGGAGATGAAATGAGATGGTAATGGAAGAAGAAGGTTTTTACACCTAATTGTACTTTTGTGTTTGGAAATCCTTTCCTTAATAGCCTGCGTGGTTTCTCCCACATAGAGGAGGCCACATGGGCATTTGATAAGGTAGACCACAAATGTTGAGTTGCAGGTAGCGTAGCACTTGATGTTATATCTCTTGCCGGAATGGGGATGGTATATGATGTTGCCTTTCATTACATTGTGGCATTGATTACAGTGAAGGCAAGGGAATGTGCCTGTTTTTGGTGTAGAAAGAAATCTCTGGATTGTGTTGGTCTATTATCTCCTATGTCTGCCCTAACTAAGTCGTCACGGAGATTTGGTGCCCTTTTGTAGCACGGAAGGAAAGGATTTCGAAATTCGGGTACTTCCGGATGGGCCTTGCTGAGAAGGCCCCAATGCTGTCTTATCGTCTTGTGAAGTACTCCCACGAAGGGATGATACGTGTGGACAAAAGGGATTCTTTTGCCCATCTGTGGATTTGATCTGAATGTTGGTGCTGCTGCCTCAGCTAAGAGGCTAGAGGGATATCCACGTTCTAGAAATTTATTGTGCATTTCCCTTTGACGGAGGGGGAGAGTGTCACTACTGGATACAATTCTCTGTAGACGTTTGAATTGTGAGCGTGGTATTGACTTCTTGGTTGCTGGTGGGTGTAGACTATTGAAGTGTAACAAACTGTTACGGTCGGTCTGTTTAGTAAAGAGGTCCGTACTGAGGTTGCCGTTGACATCTTTTATTACCGTCGTGTCAAGAAAACTGATCTTTTCTTGACTTTCCGACATGGTAAAGGTCAGGCCTGGCCATGATTCATTAAGAGTGGTGAAGAATTCTTCTAGACTAGAGGTGGGACCATCCCAAATACAGAAGATGTCGTCTATGTACCTTTTCCATAGACGACAATGGGTGTGGAATAGGATATTGTTATAGACTATCTCGTCCTCAAATCGGGCCATGTAGCAGATGGCGTATGGGGGAGCAACGTTTGACCCCATGGCCGTGCCCTTCACCTGCAGATAGAAGGTTTCTTCAAATAGAAAAAAGTTTTTGGTTAGGACGATAGTCAATAATTCCAGACATAGTTGGATGGAATCAGTTTGCATGTTGGATATTTGTAGTAATTGCCTGGCACAGGAGATCCCTTTCTCATGTGGTATTGAAGTGTAGAGATCTTTGACGTCTAGTGTTACTAGAATAGATGTGGCAGTTAGTGTGCCTAGTGAGCCTATTGTTTTCAGAAAATCGCCTGTATCCAAGATGAAAGATGGGATTTTCCGGACCAATGGGGTGAGTATCTTCTCTAAGAAGATGGACAATGGTGATAGGATCGACTCCGTCGATGCGACTATGGGTCTGCCAGGGGGATTTTCCAAGTTTTTATGTATTTTTGGCAAGGTGTAAAACACCGTATAATCGGATTGCTTTTCGTAAGATAATCTTTAGTTTTTATATCGATAACACCTAATTCAAGGAATCTTGATAGTACTGAATTGATTAGATCACTAATTTCATTAGTGGGGTTCCTTGATAGTTTAACATAAACGGTAGTATCATTGAGTTGTCGGTGGATTTCTTTGAGGTAATCGGATCTGTTCATTACAACTATGGAGCCGCCCTTGTCGGCCGGCTTCATAATGATAGTCTTATCCTCCCGTAGTGAGCGTAGAGCCTGTTGATCGAGTGGATTAAGATTGGGGTTCAAATGTAGTTTCCCATTCTCCATATTATGTCTCAGTTGTTTAGAGGCTTGGTCAACAAACTCAATGAATGCCTCCAGTGCATGAGAGCCTCGTGGTGGAATATAGGTGCTCTTAGTTCTGAGACCTAGTTTTAAAATGGAGAGTAATGTCCCGTCATGTGGTGGTTCAGGTACAGTCTGTGGTTGATTAGCGAAATGAATCTTCAAGCGAAGGTTACGGTAGAACCTTTGGAGTTCCATATCAAGGTTGAAAGTGTTCAACCGATATGCCGGGCAGAAGGATAGTCCCCTCTGTAGGAGGTGATGTTCTGCTATACTCAGTGTACGTGATGAGATGTTGGTCACAAGTGGGCATATACCTGTGAACGCGTCACAACTTGGTCCGTATCTCTTCTTACGTTGTCCTCTCCGTAGCCTCTTCCTCGACGGTGTCTGGTTCGTTGTCCTAAAAAACGGCCTGGTCCCGGATGTGGGTCTCTTCGTTCCGTTTCGGATCCTGAGGTTGAGATGTCAGAAAACGATCTGTAATTCGGCCTATTACGGGATGAACGAAAATTGTTAGTGAACTGCCAGCGGTAGACACGACCCGGTTCGTAATCATCCGCGTCCCTCTGAAATTTGATTCTTTTTCTGTGTTCTGTGTCTTTCCTATGCTGATCTGTCACAGATTTGATACGAGTTTTAAGCGTCGTGAGTTCTTCTGGAGTTCCCACTGAGGTTAGCTGAGTCTCAATATTAACAATTTCCTCTTTGGTTCTAGTAATGGCCGATTGTAGGTGTTCGATAGTTAGGGTCATAAGATCAAATGAGCACTTGTTGAGGATCTGTTCGAATTTGAGGCAGAAGTCAGTGGAATCACGAAACAGAGTTGGTTGTAGTGACACCCTCAAACCTCTAGGGATCCTCTTGGTACGCAGGTATTCAGACAACGTGGCGTAGTGTAATTCATAGTTGATCTGATGTCGTAGTTCCCTCTCTAGGTCCCTTCCCCTTGTCTCCCTCGGAGGAACCTTTAAAAAATCACTTGGGAGACTCAATTTGGACAAGATATTTGTGGTCTCCTCAGTATTGTATGAAAAGGTATTGGTGGACATAACTTCCCGGTGTGCAGACGGAAAGACAGATATAGTGAAAATATATTGTCGCACTACCGTGGTGGTGCACAAGTAGGTTTCCCAACCCGTGTATAGTAAGGTAGATAAACTTGGCACTCAACTTATAGATGATAATCCCAAATTTTTATTGCAGTCACAGAACAGAATGCACTGGAGGCATTCATTGAGTTTGTTGACCAAGCCTCTAAACAACTGAGACATAATATGGAGAATGGGAAACTACATTTGAACCCCAATCTTAATCCACTCGATCAACAGGCTCTACGCTCACTACGGGAGGATAAGACTATCATTATGAAGCCGGCCGACAAGGGCGGCTCCATAGTTGTAATGAACAGATCCGATTACCTCAAAGAAATCCACCGACAACTCAATGATACTACCGTTTATGTTAAACTATCAAGGAACCCCACTAATGAAATTAGTGATCTAATCAATTCAGTACTATCAAGATTCCTTGAATTAGGTGTTATCGATATAAAAACTAAAGATTATCTTACGAAAAGCAATCCGATTATACGGTGTTTTACACCTTGCCAAAAATACATAAAAACTTGGAAAATCCCCCTGGCAGACCCATAGTCGCATCGACGGAGTCGATCCTATCACCATTGTCCATCTTCTTAGAGAAGATACTCACCCCATTGGTCCGGAAAATCCCATCTTTCATCTTGGATACAGGCGATTTTCTGAAAACAATAGGCTCACTAGGCACACTAACTGCCACATCTATTCTAGTAACACTAGACGTCAAAGATCTCTACACTTCAATACCACATGAGAAAGGGATCTCCTGTGCCAGGCAATTACTACAAATATCCAACATGCAAACTGATTCCATCCAACTATGTCTGGAATTATTGACTATCGTCCTAACCAAAAACTTTTTTCTATTTGAAGAAACCTTCTATCTGCAGGTGAAGGGCACGGCCATGGGGTCAAACGTTGCTCCCCCATACGCCATCTGCTACATGGCCCGATTTGAGGACAGATAGTCTATAACAATATCCTATTCCACACCCATTGTCGTCTATGGAAAAGGTACATAGACGACATCTTCTGTATTTGGGATGGTCCCACCTCTAGTCTAGAAGAATTCTTCACCACTCTTAATGAATCATGGCCAGGCCTGACCTTTACCATGTCGGAAAGTCAAGAAAAGATCAGTTTTCTTGACACGACGGTAATAAAAGATGTCAACGGCAACCTCAGTACGGACCTCTTTACTAAAGAGACCGACCGTAACAGTTTGTTACACTTCAATAGTCTACACCCACCAGCAACCAAGAAGTCAATACCACGCTCACAATTCAAACGTCTACAGAGAATTGTATCCAGTAGTGACACTCTCCCCCTCCGTCAAAGGGAAATGCACAATAAATTTCTAGAACGTGGATATCCCTCTAGCCTCTTAGCTGAGGCAGCAGCACCAACATTCAGATCAAATCCACAGATGGGCAAAAGAATCCCTTTTGTCCACACGTATCATCCCTTCGTGGGAGTACTTCACAAGACGATAAGACAGCATTGGGGCCTTCTCAGCAAGGCCCATCCGGAAGTACCCGAATTTCGAAATCCTTTCCTTCCGTGCTACAAAAGGGCACCAAATCTCCGTGACGACTTAGTTAGGGCAGACATAGGAGATAATAGACCAACACAATCCCAGAGATTTCTTTCTACACCAAAAACAGGCACATTCCCTTGCCTTCACTGTAATCAATGCCACAATGTAATGAAAGGCAACATCATATACCATCCCCATTCCGGCAAGAGATATAACATCAAGTGCTACGCTACCTGCAACTCAACATTTGTGGTCTACCTTATCAAATGCCCATGTGGCCTCCTCTATGTGGGAGAAACCACGCAGGCTATTAAGGAAAGGATTTCCAAACACAAAAGTACAATTAGGTGTAAAAACCTTCTTCTTCCATTACCATCTCATTTCATCTCCAAAGGTCACCAGATCTCACAATTAAAATTTCAGGTGATAGAACAGATACGTGCCCCCAGAAGAGGGGGGGACAGAGTACGCCTCCTCAAGAAACGGGAGGCGTACTGGATACACGAATTGCAGACCCTTTCACCAAAGGGTTTGAACCGAGAATACGATCTATACTCCTTCATTTAGAACATTCACCGTTATCCAGAGTTCACTATCGGATACGTAAAATATATTGTTGTATTAACTGTACGTTTAATTTCCATTGTCTAATGATCACACAATCATGAACAGGTTGTCTTACTAATTGTTTTGTATACCGTTGTATCTCTTTTTATGAAATACTCTCCTGCATCCCTCCAGCACTATATGTATCGTATGTGCGGTTCCTGTACAAATGGACTAATTTTGGTTCTTGTCTTTACAGAGTCGCCTATATTGATTATCTCGACTAGGACCCACACCCTTGGAACCCCTTACCCGACTGCATTCCAGCACCCTTTATTATTTTCCGTTCGCCTATTTCTTTTTCCATTATTTCTCTCACCACAATAAATATATTATTATCATCACCCCTTATCTCTTGTTTTGTACTCACAAGACACGTCAACACATTTTAGAGTCTTCTCTATATATTTAGATAGAAGCATTTTTTTCCCCCTTGAATATATTCTAGTCCTATATTCCTAATAACAGACCCCTAGGCTTACACCTCCCACAATCTTTTCTACTCATCTTGAGCTTCTATACTTCTATGCATGTTACCAGCTTTATTTCCATAGTACACATCGCCTTATTTTAAGGCTGTATCCAACAATAGACCCAATTGTATTCATCTACAACGCCCAGTCAGCGTCTAGTACACATTTATGCCCCTCAGCGGACACCGTACCCGCTGACACGCATAGTGGAACGCATGACGTCACTTCCGGTGACGTCACACGCCACCTCCACTCCTCCCCCTGCCTTTTTAAGGCACAGGTCGGCGCGGTCTCTCCACCTGACAAGCGGTGGACACCGCATCAGAGGAGAGACCCGCGCCACTGCCTGACGCCTGAACTGTAAGTACTGCCACCAATGTGTCATATCTTCCTTCCCATAGTCAACAACTATTCCCGTCTTTGCAATACTCCAGCTGCTCATTACTCATGCATTGTACACCATTTCTCCCACACAGCCTGGTATATGGCCCATTGTCACCCCCATGAGCTGCACAAGCTGAATGTCATTATTCTGTGAGCATTATCCCAGCTGTTCATTATCTATGCATTATACAGCCTGGTATATGGCCCTTTGTCACCCCTATGAGCTGCACAATGCTACAAGCTGTATGTCAGTATTCTGAGCATTCCGCTACATATCCATTCTAGTTCTCCAATACCATTCATCTTCTGATATTCTAGGTTATCAAGGAGCCACTGCGGCCCACAGTACCTGATCCCGGTTAGGATTGTGTAAGTCCTTATACCTACATATCTCCAGACCCCTCCTTTCTTCTCATATTAGACAAAAATCTTTATTACTCTACATCCTAGATCTCGACTAGAGACTACCTCATAAGAAGGGCATACCAGGAACTAACTATAGGAGGGTCTTTCTATTAAGGTATTTAGTACCTAATCTTTGTTCATGATCAGGAATATATACTGGAATGTCCTACTTAGGACTACACCTATCTATAGATATGATATAGCACTATATCTTCCTCTCAGGCAAGCTGCCTTCATTCACACTACTCCTTTGCCACAAGCAGTCGGGTAAGTATTGGAACCTTTTTATCACAACACTAAACTATATCTTCACCTGATATTAAAATCCACCATAGGTGCTCACCTCCCTGTTACCTCTTCTGTTGGTTTTTTGGACATATGTATATATGTATATAGTACTCCTTTGCATTACTTTTGTTAGAATTTTATTTTTTGTTTTTCTTTTGTTTGTAACATCCTCCATATTGCTGTCAGACTGAGGAAGGCCCTTATTGGACCGAAACGTCTTCTATCTGTTCTGTGACTGCAATAAAAATTTGGGATTATCATCTATAAGTTGAGTGCCAAGTTTATCTACCTTACTATACACGGGTTGGGAAACCTACTTGTGCACCACCACGGTAGTGCGACGATATATTTTCACTATACTGTCGTCCATCACACAACCTGGGATCAACAGTCTACCGACGACTTTTTTGCTCAATGAGGCACGGGATGGACACCCTCCAACAAAATGTCCCTCTCTCCCGCAAAAGAAACACCTTCTTGTCATGCGGCGCACCGCCGATTCTCTCCTACAATATGATGTCCCTCCCAACTGCATGGGTTCCTCAGAACAGACCAGGGGAACCTCAGTATAAGGGACTTTAGTAGTAGGTGGAGTCATAACAGGGGGCGGAGTTACCTCGCACCTCCCCCGAAGCCGTCTATCAATACGAATAGCTAGGGCCATAGCAGCCTCCAGTGACGGAGGAGAATCATACTGAGCCAAAACATCTTTTAATTTGTCAGATAACCCTTGACAAAACTGGCTCCTAAGAGCCGGGTCATTCCACTGAGTATCCGTGGCCCATCTACGGAACTCAGAAGAAAATTCCTCCGCCGGACGATCTCCCTGCTGTATCCTAGTAACTTCATTTCAGCAAGGGAGACCCGATCCGGGTCATCATATACCAGACCCAGGGCTGTAAAAAATCGATTTACTGACTGGAGTCTGGGAGCCGGAGAATAGAGAACGCCCAGGATTGAGGGTCCCCTTGTAAGAGCGAGATGACAATTCCCACCCTCTGCTCTTCACTCCCCGATGACCGAGGCCGCAGCCGAAAGTACAATTTACATGCTCCCGGAATGCAAAAAATTTGTCCCGCCCACCAGTGAACCTGTCCGGGAGAGCCACCTTAGGTTCAGATCTGGTTTGCTCTGGGGGGGACAAAACCTTGGACTTAATATCCGTAAACTCCATGGACAACCTCTGCAACTGCAGGGCAAGCTAGGCTACTGGATCCATGGTAGCTGAGGAAAATCCTTAGTTTTTTTTTTTTTTGGGCCGGTGAAAATGTCACGCTGTATAGCAGATATATAAATAAATGATGTCAGTAATCTATCAAGTGGGACAACATTCTATATAACATATAGATAGGTAACATTAACATGTATATATAGCATAGTATTACCTGACATAATATCCTGTGGGTCAATACTGAATCCTTTTCACGCTGTCTCTGGCTAGAGGTGAACCGGGGTCTATGCTGACCCTAAACTGGGGTCCTGACTAGTCCCTCTACCTGGAGGTACTGTTAATGGTACAGAGGTCCAGGCCACCAGCGTAAACCCTGTCTCCTATAAATCCCTGACCACTGTAATCTAGTCCTTAGAAGGACCCTGATTACCACCATAGGGAATGGACAGGTAAAGGTTAACAAACAGTAAAGACTAATGTGACAGACAGAGGATAAAGTAAACACTGTCTTGCATACAACATTAAAACACAGAGGGAACACCAAAGGTCTAGGAGATAAACTATAAGCAAGGAAAGGAGAAACAACAAAGGAGCTCTTAGCTTAAGTCTTCTCAGAACCGATCCTATCTGCAGTCTGTATGAACGCTTTCACCGGCATCTAACACCCAGACTGGCAGGGATATAAAGGAATCTAATTAGAACATAATCAAAAGCAGCCGGGCGAGGCTGGACCTAGTCTTAGCAAAGAGCTAGGTAAAATTAACTCCCTCACTACCAAACACAAAGTAACAGCAACTCAGCTGCGAGAAGTCAGAATGTGCAATCGCGACGATCCTCGTGGCGATGCACCCATGACAGCCTGTGACCGGATCACGCAGCGTCCATAGCCCTCTGTGTCTGTACTGTGCACACAAGGGCCGGTGACCGGATCACACACCGTCCACAGCACTCTGTATCTGTACTGTGCACACACGGGGCCGGTGACCGGATCACGCAGCGTCCACAGCACTCTGTATCTGTACTGTGCACACACGGGCCTGTGACCGGATCACGCAGCGTCCATAGCCCTCTGTGTCTGTACTGTGCACACACGGGCCTGTGACCGGATCACGCAGCGTCCATAGCCCTCTGTACTGTGCACACACGGGCCTGTGACCGGATCACGCAGCGTCCATAGCCCTCTGTGTCTGTACTGTGCACAGAAGGGCCGGTGACCGGATCACACACCGTCCACAGCACTCTGTATCTGTACTGTGCACACACGGGCCGGTGACCGGATCACGCAGCGTCCACAGCACTCTGTATCTGTACTGTGCACACACGGGCCTGTGACCGGATCACGCAGCGTCCATAGCCCTCTGTGTCTGTACTGTGCACACACGGGCCTGTGACCGGATCACGCAGCGTCCATAGCCCTCTGTACTGTGCACACACGGGCCTGTGACCGGATCACGCAGCGTCCATAGCCCTCTGTGTCTGTACTGTGCACACAAGGGCCGGTGACCGGATCACACACCGTCCACAGCCCTCTGTATCTGTACTGTGCACACACGGGCCGGTGACCAGATCACGCTCCGTCCACAGCCCTCTGTGTCTGCACTGTGCACACAAGGGCCTGTGACCGGATCACACACCGTCCACAGCCCTCTGTATCTGTACTGTGCACACACGGGCCGGTGACCGGATCACACACCGTCCACAGCCCTCTGTTTCTGTACTGTGCACACACGGGCCAGTGACCGGATCACACACCGTCCACAGCCCTCTGTATCTGTACTGGGCACACACGGGCCGGTGACCGGATCACGCTCCGTCCACAGCCCCCTGTACTGTGCACACACGGGCCGGTGACCAGATCACACACCGTCCACAGCCCTCTGTATCTGTACTGTGCACACACGGGCCGGTGACCGGATCACGCTCCGTCCACAGCCCTCTGTGTCTGCACTGTGCACACAAGGGCCTGTGACCGGATCACACACCGTCCACAGCCCTCTGTATCTGTACTGTGCACACACGGGCCGCTGACCGGATCACACACCGTCCACAGCCCTCTGTATCTGTACTGTGCACACACGGGCCGGTGACCGGATCACGCAGCGTCCACAGCACTCTGTATCTGTACTGTGCACACACGAGCCGGTGACCGGATCACGCAGCGTCCACACCCCTGTATCTGTACTGTGCACACACGGGCCGGTGACCGGATCACGCTCCGTCCACAGCCCCCTGTATCTGTACTGTGCACACACGGGGCAGTGACCGGATCACGCAGCGTCCACAGCCCTCTGTATCTGTACTGTGCACACACGGGCCGGTGACCGGATCACGCAGCGTCCACAACCCTCTGTATCTGTACTGTGCACACACGGGCGGTGACCGGATCACGCAGGGTCCACAGCCCTCTGTATCTGTACTGTGCACACACGGGGCGGTGACCGGATCACACACCGTCCACAGCCCTCTGTATCTGTACTGTGCACACACGGGCCGGTGACCGGATCACGCAGCGTCCACAACCCTCTGTATCTGTACTGTGCACACACGGGCCGGTGACCGGATCACACACCGTCCACAGCCCTCTGTATCTGTACTGTGCACACACGGGCCGGTGACCGGATCACGCAGGGTCCACAGCACTCTGTATCTGTACTGTGCACACACGGGGCGGTGACCGGATCACACACCGTCCACAGCCCTCTGTATCTGTACTGTGCACACACGGGCCGGTGACCGGATCACGCAGGGTCCACAGCACTCTGTATCTGTACTGTGCACACACGGGGCGGTGACCGGATCACACACCATCCACAGCCCCCTGTATCTGTACTGTGCACACACGGGGCGGTGACCGGATCACGCAGGGTCCACAGCACTCTGTATCTGTACTGTGCACACACGGGGCGGTGACCGGATCACACACCGTCCACAGCCCCCTGTATCTGTACTGTGCACACACGGGGCGGTGACCGGATCACGCAGGGTCCACAGCACTCTGTATCTGTACTGTGCACACACGGGCCGGTGACCGGATCACACACCGTCCACAGCCCTCTGTATCTGTACTGTGCACACACGGGCCGGTGACCGGATCACACACCGTCCACAGCCCCCTGTATCTGTACTGTGCACACACGGGGCGGTGACCGGATCACGTAGCGTCCTGTGAACCCGCTATTACAGTGATGGCCGGACCGTACTCGTGTGCCTCATGTCCTCATAGATTGTAGCCTGTGATCAGGACCCTCAGTCCTCCGGTGCTACTCTGTGATGTCTGTAATGTAAAGTGCTGCAGCCATAGAGAGAACATTAATATTAAACGTTATGGCTGCTGGGATGAGGCAATAAATGAGGAAAAAAGTCTGACATCAAAGAGTAAATCCAGCGCGATCCATGGAGAACTGAAAGGCTGAGAAGCCCTGAGCTTTTATACTCCCCAGCTGAGCTCCGCCCCTCATCTGACTGATCACATGATGATGACATCATCGCAGGTCCTGCTCAGGCGCTCCCTGCTGATCTCTGGAGGCTTCCTGCTGTGTGTGACCGCGGCCACAAGGTGAGATCACACCGGGCGCTTCATGTGCGGCTGCGGGGAGGCTGTCACATGGTCCCGTGTGGAGAAAATGCTGCAGTGTAGGAAGGTTCTGACATGGAAGGGTTAATGGTTTCTTGTTATCAATTACCAGACTACAAAGAGTGAGCAGCTTGTGGGATGCAGTGACGCAAGGGTTAACAATTTAATTAACAGTAAAGGTTCTCCTCGCAGGGAGATAAACAGTTAAATGACCAAAGAGAGAAAAGAAATGGCAATACCACAACAGTCCGTGGTTTCCTCAGCTGCAGATAATCCACTGAGGGTTGTAGTCCTCAGATGAAGCTCCACAGCTCAGGGTCCAGCTTCTGGTGGTAGCGGGCGGTCTCCACAGCTCAGGGTCCAGCGTCTGATGGCAGCAGGTGGTCTCCACAGCTCAGGGTCCAGCTTCTGATGGCAGCGGGCGGTCTCCACAGCTCAGGGTCCAGCATCTGGTGGTAGCGGGCGGTCTCCACAGCTCAGGGTCCAGCTTCTGATGGCAGCAGGCGGTCTCCACAACTCAGGGTCCAGCTTCTGATGGCAGCAGGCGGTCTCCACAGCTCAGGGTCCAGCGTCTGGTGGCAGCGGGCGGTCTCCACAGCTCAGGGTCCAGCATCTGGTGGTAGCGGGCGGTCTCCACAGCTCAGGGTCCAGCGTCTGATGGCAGCAGGCGGTCTCCACAGCTCAGGTTCCAGCTTCTGGTGGCAGCGGGCGGTCTCCACAGCTCAGGGTCCAGCGTCTGGTGGTAGCGGGCGGTCTCCACAGCTCAGGGTCCAGCTTCTGGTGGTAGCGGGCGGTCTCCACAGCTCAGGGTCCAGCGTCTGATGGCAGCAGGCGGTCTCCACAGCTCAGGGTCCAGCTTCTGGTGGTAGCAGGCGGTCTCCACAGCTCAGGGTCCAGCTTCTGGTGGTAGCGGGCGGTCTCCACAGCTCAGGGTCCAGCGTCTGTGGCAGCGGTGGTCTCCACAGCTCAGGGTCCAGCTTCTGGTGGTAGCGGGCAGTCTCCACAACTCAGGGTCCAGCGTCTGGTGGCAGCGGCGGTCTCCACAGCTCAGGGTCCAGCTTCTGGTGGTAGCGGGCGGTCTCCACAGCTCAGGGTCCAGCTTCTGGTGGTAGCGGGCGGTCTCCACAGCTCAGGGTCCAGCTTCTGGTGGCAGCGGGCGGTCTCCACAACTCAGGGTCCAGCGTCTGGTGGCAGCGGGCGGTCTCCACAGCTCAGGGTCCAGCTTCTGGTGGTAGCGGGCGGTCTCCACAGCTCAGGGTCCAGCTTCTGGTGGTAGCGGGCGGTCTCCACAGCTCAGGGTCCAGCTTCTGGTGGCAGCGGGCGGTCTCCACAACTCAGGGTCCAGCGTCTGGTGGCAGCGGGCGGTCTCCACAGCTCAGGGTCCAGCTTCTGGTGGTAGCGGGCGGTCTCCACAGCTCAGGGTCCAGCGTCTGGTGGCAGCGGGTGGTCTCCACAGCTCAGGGTCCAGCTTCTGGTGGTAGCGGGCAGTCTCCACAACTCAGGGTCCAGCGTCTGGCGGCAGCGGCGGTCTCCACAGCTCAGGGTCCAGCTTCTGGTGGTAGCGGGCGGTCTCCACAGCTCAGGGTCCAGCTTCTGGTGGTAGCGGGCGGTCTCCACAGCTCAGGGTCCAGCTTCTGGTGGCAGCGGGCGGTCTCCACAACTCAGGGTCCAGCGTCTGGTGGCAGCGGGCGCTCATCCCAGCTCAGGGGTCCAGCTCTCCTGGTGGTAGCGGGCGTCTCCACAGCTCAGGGTCCAGCTTCTGGTGGCAGCGGGCGGTCTCCACAGCTCAGGGTCCAGCTTCTGGTGGCAGCGGGCGGTCTCCACAGCTCAGGGTCCAGCTTCTGGTGGCAGCGGGCGGTCTCCACAGCTCAGGGTCCAGCTTCTGGTGGTAGCGGGCAGTCTCCACAGCTCAGGGTCCAGCTTCTGTGGCAGCGGGCAGTCTCCACAGCTCAGGGTCCAGCGTTCTGGTGGTAGCGGGCAGTCTCCACAGCTCAGGGTCCAGCGTCTGGTGGTAGCGGGCGGTCTCCACAGCTCAGGGTCCAGCGTTCTGGTGGCAGCGGGCGGTCTCCACAGCTCAGGGTCCAGCTTCTGGTGGCAGCGGGCGGTCTCCACAGCTCAGGGTCCAGCTTCTGATGGCAGCGGGCAGTCTCCACAGCTCAGGGTCCAGCTTCTGTGGCAGCGGGCGGTCTCCACAGCTCAGGGTCCAGCTTCTGGTGGCAGCGGGCGGTCTCCACAGCTCAGGGTCCAGCTTCTGTGGTAGCGGGCGGTCTCCACAGCTCAGGGTCCAGCTTCTGGTGGCAGCGGGCGGTCTCCACAGCTCAGGGTCCAGCTTCTGTGGCAGCGGGCGTCTCCACAGCTCAGGGTCCAGCTTGTGGCAGCGGGCGGTCTCCACAGCTCAGGGTCCAGCGTCTGGTGGCAGCGGGCGGTCTCCACAGCTCAGGGTCCAGCGTCTGGTGGCAGCGGGCGGTCTCCACAGCTCAGGGTCCAGCTCTGGTGGCAGCGGGCGGTCTCCACAGCTCAGGGTCCAGCGTCTGGTGGCAGCGGGCGGTCTCCAGCTCAGGTCAGCTTCTGATGGCAGCGGGCGTCTCCACAGCTCAGGGTCCAGCTTCTGGTGGCAGCGGGCGTCTCCACAGCTCAGGGTCCAGCTTCTGTGGCAGCGGGCGGTCTCCACAGCTCAGGGTCCAGCTTCTGGTGGCAGCGGGCGGTCTCCACAGCTCAGGGTCCAGCTTCTGGTGGCAGCGGGCGGTCTCCACAGCTCAGGGTCCAGCTTCTGGTGGCAGCGGGCGGTCTCCACAGCTCAGGGTCCAGCTTCTGGTGGCAGCGGGCGGTCTCCACAGCTCAGGGTCCAGCTTCTGGGGCAGCGGCGGTCTCCACAGCTCAGGGTCCAGCGTCTGGTGGCAGCGGGCGGTCTCCACAGCTCAGGGTCCGCTTCTGGCGGCAGCGGCGGTCTCCACAGCTCAGGGTCCAGCGTTCTGGTGGCAGCGGGCGGTCTCCACAGCTCAGGGTCAGCTTCTGGTGGCAGCGGGCGGTCTCCACAGCTCAGGGTCCAGCGTCTGGTGGCAGCGGGCGGTCTCACAGCTCAGGGTCAGCTTCTGGTGGCAGGGGCGGTCTCCACAGCTCAGGGTCCAGCTTCTGATGGCAGCAGGGGCGGTCTCCACAGCTCAGGGTCCAGCGTTCTGGCAGCAGCGGGCGGTCTCCACAGCTCAGGGTCCAGCTTCTGATGGCAGCGGGCGGTCTCCACAGCTCAGGGTCCAGCTTCTGGCGGCAGCGGGCGGTCTCCACAGCTCAGGGTCCGGCTTCTGGCAGCAGCGGGCGGTCTCCACAGCTCAGGGTCCGCTTCTGGCGGTAGCGGGCGGTCTCCACAGCTCAGAGTCCAGCTCCTGGCGGCAGCGAGCGGTCTCCACAGCTCAGGGTCCAGCTCCTGTCGGCAGCGGGTTGTCTCCACAGCTCAGGTTCCAGCTTCTGGCGGCATCGGGCAGTCTCCACAGCTCAGGGTCCAGCTTCTGGTGGCAGCGGCGGTCTCCACAGCTCAGGGTCCAGCTTCTGCCGGCAGCGGGCGGTCTCCACAGCTCAGGGTCCAGCTTCTGGTGGCAGCGGGCGGCTCCACAGCTCAGGGTCCAGCTTCTGGCGGCAGCGGCAGTCTCCGCAGCTCAGGGTCCAGCTCCTGGCAGCAGCGGGCAGTCTCCACAGCTCAGGCATGCGCTAACATTTTAGTAGATTCATGGTTGAGGATAGGAAGAATTCTGGAAATATTTTCTAGTTGGAGGCGGCAAGAGCTTGGATGTGCAGTTTGAAGGACAGGGTAGAGTCAAGGGCTACTCCGAGGCAGCGGACCTGCAGTGCAGGGTAGAGTGTGATGTTATTTATTGTCATAGATCAGTTAGGGGAGATGGAGGAAAGATGATGAGCTCAGATGTGTCCACATTGAGCTTGAGTTAGCATGATGAAAAGGAGGATGTGGCTGATAGACACTTAGGGATTTTGGACAGCAGAGAGGTGGGAGCAGAGGTAGATCTGAGTATCATCAGCGTTTACAGTGACATGTAAAAGATTTTGCGCCCCTGGTCAAAATGACTGTTATTGTGAGCAGTTAAGCAAGTTGAATATTAATTATTATTATTATTATTTATTTCTATAGCTCCATTGATTTCATGGTGCTGTACATGAGAAGGGGTTACATACAGATTACAGGTATCACTTACAGTAAACTAACAATGACAGACTGGTACAGAGGGGAGAGGACCCTGCCCTCGGGGGCTTACGTTTACAGGATGGTGGGGAAGGAGTCAGCAGGTTGGGGGGTTGCAGCAGCTCCAGTGATGGTGAGGCGTTAGCTCCAGTAGTGGTGAGGAGGCAGCGGGGATCATTGCAGGCTGTAAGCTTTCCTGAAGAGGTGAGTTTTCAGGTTCCGTCTGAAGGATCCGAATGTGTTTGATAGTCGGACGTGTTGGGGCAAAGAATTCCAGAGGATGGGGGATATTCGGGAGAAGTCTTGGAGGCGGTTGGGTGAGGAGCGAATAAGTGTGGAGGAGAGAAGGAGGTCTTGGGAGGATCGGAGATTATGTAAGGGAAGATATCTGGAGATTAGTTCAGAGATATATGGAGGAGACAGGTTATAGATGGCCTTGTAGGTCAGTATTAGTAGTTTGAATTGAATACGCTGAGGGAGTGGGAGCCAGTGGAGAGATTTGCAGTGGGGAGAAGCGGAGGAGTAGCGAGGAGAGAGATGAATTAGTCGGGCAGCAGAGTTAAAGATGGACTGGAGAGGTGCGAGGGTGTTAGCAGGGAGGCCACAGAAAAGGATGTTGCAGTAGTCGAGACGGGAGATGATGAGGGCGTGCACAAGCACCTTAGTAGATTGAGGGTTGAGGAAGGGACGGATTCTGGAAATATTTTTGAGCTGGAGGCGGCATGATGTGGAGAGAGCTTGGATGTGCGGTTTGAAGGACAGTGCAGAGTCAAGGGTTACTCCAAGGCAGCGGACCTCCAGTACGGGGAAAGAGTGATGTTGTCAATTGTTATAGATAGGTCGGGTAAGGAAGATCTGTGAGATGGAGGAAAGATGATTAGTTCAGATTTGTCCACATTCAGTTTGAGGAAGCGGGAGGAGAAGAAGGAGGATATGGCTGATAGACACTCCGGGATTTTGGAGAGCAGAGAGGTGACCTCTGGGCCGGAGATGTAGATCTGAGTATCATCGGCATAAAGGTGGTACTGGAATCCGTGGAACTTTATGAGTTGCCCCAGGCCAAGTGTATAGATTGAGAAGAGTAGGGGTCCTAGAACCGAGCCTTGGGGGACTCCAACAGAGAGAGGGTGGGATGAGGAGGTAGTGTGGGAGACGCTGAATGTGCGGTGTTATGTTTCGGTAGCTGAGGAGGACAGGAACAACAGCAGGGCAGCCAAACACCTGAGATGTTGGTAACTGATGGGTTGCAGAATCCTAAACTAACGACACAGCTAGAGGTAGCCGTGGAGCGTTCCTACATTGATCCTATACGCCTCGTCACAGACTGAGAGATAACTACACCTAAAGGCAGAAAGATGAAAGCTATCTGCCCCGGAGCAGATCCCCCAAAAAAATAGGAAGCCCCCAAACATATAATGGCGGTTAGACAAGATGAAAATACAAACTTAGGCAGAAAATAGACTGAGCAAACGCTGGGTCCACAAGCTGACTAAATAGGATAGGACAGGAGAGATTACTTTCTGCAACCCAGAAAACCCTACAAAAATCCAACAATTCTGATTACAAAAATACTGAGATCACACGATTTCGCCACCGCCTAAATCAGATCTCAGTGTGAACAAAAACCAAGCCGCAACCGCTGAAAAAACAGGAAAAAGAAAATGAACAAATAACAGTGGCTGCAGATAAACTGAGAGGAGCACAGGCCCCAGGAGGGGACCTGGCTGACTCCACAAAAGTGCAGAAAACAATGCAAAAAGCAAGCACAAAAAGAAAAGCAAAAAATATCTTATCTGAAAGCAGGAGATGCAGGCAAGACTCCAGCAAACTTCCAAATGAACCAGGAACCACAATTGAGACAAGAACAATTGATCACCGGCAGCCATCAGGGAGGGAACCTCCCTTATATCAGACCAGTCCGTGATTCCAGATTGCCACTCCTCGCTGAAAGGTTCAGTACTGTCTGTAACCACCAGAGGGAGCCCCCGCTCAGAAACCATCTCCAGCACATTCACAACAGTGCGATTGGAGAGGTATGATTTGATCCAGGATAGGGCGAGGTCCTTGACACCAAAGGAAGAGAGGATCTGTAGTAGGAGGCAGTGGTCAACTGTGTCGAAAGCAGAGGACAGGTCTAGAAAGAAGAGTATAGAGTATTGTCTGTTCGCTTTGGCTGTAAGTAGGTCGTTAGTAATTTTCGTCAGGGGCTGTCTCATGGAGTGATGGGGGCGGAAACCAGATTGTAGATTGTCAAAGAGCAGGTTAGATGAGAGATGGGAGGAAAGTTCAGCGTGGACATGCAGCTCCAGGAGTTTGGAAGCGAATGGGAGCAGCGATATTGGGCGATAGCTGGACATAGCGGTTGGGTCGAGGGTTGGCTTTTTGAGGATAGGCGTGACTGTGGCATGTTTGAAAAGGGAAGGTACCGGAAGTTAGTGATAGGTTGAAGAGGTCGGTTAGTGATGGGATAAGAGTGGTGGCGAGATTGGGGAGGAGGTGGGATGGGATGGGGTCGAGTGCACAAGTGGTGAGGTGTTATTTGGAGAGAAGATGAGCAAGCTCCCCTTCCGTGATGTTGGGTAAGGAGGTTATGGGGTTTGGGCATTGGTCAGGTATACAAAGGGGTTGTTTGGTGGTTGACTAATAAAGACTTGCCGTGTTTGGTCTATCTTGTTTTTGAAGTGCATGGCGAAGTCCTCAGCAGAGATGAGGGAGGTAGGAGGGGGCAGTGGTGGGCGGAGGAGGGAGTTAAAAGTATTGAACAATTGTTTGGGGTTGTGGGATAAGGAAGATACAAGGGATGTAAAGTAGGCCTGTTTAGCAGAGGTGAGAGCTGATTTGAATGCAAGTGTTGCTTGTTTGAGTGCAGTGAAGTCGTCTTGTGAATGTGTTTTCTTCCAGTCCCGTTCAGCAATTCTGCATGCTTGCCGAAGCTTTTTAGTGATGTTATTGTGCCAGGGTTGTCTATTGATTCGTCGCACTCTGTTATGCATGACAGGGGCGACCGAGTTGATGGCTGATGCAAGAGTGGCATTGTAGAAACTAGTGGCAGTGTCTGTGTCATGGAGTGAAGATATGGAGGACAGTGGTAGGATAGAGTCAGAGAGTGTGTGAGTGTCTAGATGTAGAAATAAAAGTCCAGCTCACCAGTGCAGCATACCAGGGATCGGTGTTGTGAGTGGGCTTGGGATGAGTTCTGAGCAGAGGCTCCCTCTGGTGGTTACAAGCGGTGCTGGTCTGTCCAGTGAAGATTGTGAGGATTAGGAATCAGGTGTTACTGACTGGTCTTATATAAGGGAGTCACTTTCCCATCAGGGTTGCCGGTGATCAATTGTTCTGGTCTCTATCTTTGATTCCTGTTTCCCTTGTAGCCTGCTGTGTCGTGTCTGCATCTCCTGCTAACAGATAAGACATTTTCCTCTTTTTGTTTTTGTGCTTGATTTTTGCTTTTGTCCTGCACTTCTGTGGGGGCCTTCAGGGTCCCCTCCGGGGGCTTTTGCCCTCTCAGTTTAGTTCAGCCACTGATGTTTGTACTTTTGCTTTTTCCAGTTTTTTCAGTGGCTGCTGTTTTGATTTTGTTACACCAGAGAACTAATTTAGGTGGTAGAGGTCGTGTGATCTCAGGTGTTTTTGAAATTAGTAGAGTTGGTGCTTTCAGGGTTTTTTTGGGATTGCAGTAAGTACCCTTCCTATCCTTTTTCTATTTAGATAGTTTGGGCCCCAACGTTTGCTCATACTATTTTCTTTCTGTGTCAGTATTTCTTCTTGTCTAACCGCCATTAAATGTTTGGGGGCTTTCTATTATCTTTGGGGTTCTGCTCCGGGGCAGATAGCTTTCCTATATCTATCTTTAGGTGTAGTTAGTTTCTCAGGCTGTGACGAGGCGTCTAGGACCAACGTAGGAACGCTCCACGGTGCCTCTAGTTGTGGTGGTTAGTCAGGGTACTGCAATCTCATAGATTCCAACTGCTCTGGTGTATTGCCTTTTTTGCCTGCACTCCTCAGCTACCGAAACAAAACAGTATCACCGGCCAAAAATTTAAAATTGTATGGTACTCACAGAAGGGAAAAAATTTGTGAAAGAAAAAACGGTTGTCAGAGTTGTCAGAGATATTTTTCTGTTTGTTGCATTTTTTTTTTTTTCCCTCTGTATCTCTGGGTGCTGGGGAGGATTTTTTCTCTCAATGGAGTTTGCACAGTTGTCTGGCCGTGTGGATCAGCTTGCCACTGAGGTTCGGAGTATTGCTATCTATCTTGCTGGGTTGCCTGTTGTTGAACCTAGGATTCCCATGCCAGATTTGTTTTTAGGGGATCGAGCTAAGTTTCAGAATTTCAAAAATAATTGTAAATTGTTTTTTGCCTTAAAATCTAAGTCCTCAGGAAACGCAGCGCAGCAGGTTCAAATTATCATCTCTCTCCTGCGCGGCGATCCTCAGGATTGGGCTTTTTCCCTGATACCTGGGGATCCTGTTTTGAGTGATGTTGATGCGTTTTTTCAGGCTTTGGCGTTATTGTACGATGAAGCCTAATGTCACTGATCAAGCTGAAAAAGCCTTGTTGGCATTAAATCAGGGGCTTGATGACGCTGAGTTATACTGTCAGAGATTCCGTAGGTGGGCAGTCCTGACCAAGTGGAATGACGACGCTTTGGCGGCCCTTTTTTGGAAGGGTCTGTCAGATAATGTAAAGGATGTTATGGTGGGATTCCCTGTCCCCTCTGGTCTCAATGATTCTATGTCATTAGCGATTCAAATTGACAGACGTTTGCGTGAGCGGAGAAGTATGCGTGGAATAGTGTTGCCTTGTGAACCTGCTTCTGAATCCATGCAGTGTGATAGAGTGGTGTCTGGGGCACAACGTCATGAGTTTCGAAAGCGCAATGGGTTATGTTTCTACTGTGGTGATGCCTCTCATGCTATTTCAGTCTGCCCTAAGCGGGGAAGACGTTTTGCACGCTCAGTTGTCTTGGGTAGTGTTCAGACTAAGTTTTTATTAACTGTCACTCTGATATGCTCTCTGTCCTCATTTTCTGCTCAGGCTTTCGTTGATTCTGGAGCAGCTATTAACCTGATGGATTATGATTTTGCTAAACGTTGTGGGTTTCCCTTGATACCCCTACAGAAGTCTATTCCCCTACTGGGGATCGATTCTACTCCTTTGGCTGAGAATAAACCTCAGTTCTCTACTCAGGTGATAATGAGGGTTGAACCTGATCACCAGGAGTGCTGCAAATTTTTGGTTCTGTATAATCTGCATGATATTATCGTACTGGGTTTCCCTTGGTTACAGTCTCATAATCCTGTTTTGGATTGGAAATCTGTGTCTGTAACCAGTTGGGGCTGCCAATGTGTTAATACCAACACTCCTGTTTTTTCTGCCTCCCCCCAGGCTCAGGATGTTCCTGACTTTTTGATTGATTTTTCTGATGTATTTAGCGAAAGTAAATCTGCATCCTTGCCTCCCCATAGGAGCTATGACTGCGCTATTGAATTAGTGCCTGGTAGTAAATTCCCTAAAGGTCGCCTTTTTAACTTGTCTGTACCTGAACATGACGCTATGCGGTCTTATATCAAGGAGTCATTGGAGAAGGGTCATATCAGACCATCCTCTTCACCCTTAGGTGCCGGTTTTTTCTTTGTGGCCAAAAAGGATGGTTCATTAAGGCCGTGTATTGATTATCGTCTTTTGAACAATATTACTGTGAAATATCAATACCCGTTACCCTTGATTTCTGACCTGTTTTCCAGGGTGAAAAACGCTACTTGGTTTACCAAGCTTGACCTCAGGGGGGCGTATAACCTTATTCGCATTAAGCACGGGGATGAATGGAAGACGGCATTCAATACCCCGGAGGGGCATTTTGAGTACCTTGTGATGCCCTTTGGGCTCACTAATGCTCCTTCTGTCTTCCAGTCCTTCATGAATGACATTTTCAGGGATTTTGTGGATAAATTTCTGATTGTTTATTTGGATGATATCTTGATTTTTTCTAATGATTGGGACTCTCATGTGAAACATGTTCGAACTGTATTCCAGATTTTGAGAGAGAATGCTCTGTATGTGAAGGGATCAAAGTGTCTTTTTGGCGTACAGAGGATCTCATTTCTGGGATTCATTTTGTCCCCATCTGTTATTGAAATGGACCCGGTCAAGGTTCAGGCCATCTGTGATTGGGTCCAACCTACTTCATTAAAGGCTCTTCAAAGATTTTTGGGTTTTGCCAATTTTTATCGTAAATTTATTGGTAATTTCTCGGTTATTGTTAAACCATTAACTGATTTGACCAAAAAGGGTTCTGATGTGGTGAATTGGCCTCCTGAGGCGCAGTCTGCATTTCAGGAACTTAAGCAGAGATTCACTTCTGCTCCTGTTCTACGGCTGCCTGATGTTTCTCTGCCATTTCAGGTGGAGGTTGATGCCTCTGAAATTGGGGCAGGTGCCGTTTTGTCCCAAAAAGATCCAGAGACCTCTAAAAGTAACCCTTGTGCCTTTTTCTCTCGAAAATTTTCTCCTACTGAACGTAATTATGACGTGGGTAATCGGGAGTTATTGGCCATGAAGTGGGCTTTTGAAGAGTGGAGACATTGGCTGGAGGGAGCCAAACATCAGGTGGTGGTCCTTACTGACCATAAGAATCTGGTTTATCTGGAATCTGCCAAGCGACTCAATCCTAGACAGGCCAGGTGGGCCTTGTTTTTCACACGTTTTAATTTTGTGGTTTCCTTTCTTCCTGGCACTAAGAATGTTAAGGCGGATGCCCTCTCGAGGAGCTTCCTTGCGGACTCTCCTGAGTTATCTGATCCTTCTGTTATTTTGAAAGAGGGTGTAGTTCTTTCCGCCATCTCACCTAATTTGAGACTTGCTCTGGAGGGGTGTCAGGAGGATAGGCCCGAGCGCTGCCCTGTTGGAAAATTGTTTGTCCCCGACCAGTGGAAAAAGAGTGTGATGTCTGAGATTCATTGTTCCACGTTGGCTGGGCATCCCGGAATTTTTGGTACCAGAGACTTGGTTAGTCGGTCCTTTTGGTGGCCTACCTTGTCTCGTGATGTCAGGGAATTTGTGCAGTCCTGCGGGACTTGCTCTCGCTCCAAGCCTTGCTCTCGCTCTAGTGGTTTGTTGATGCCATTGCCTGTGCCCAAGAGACCATGGACCCATATCTCTATGGATTTCATTTCCGACCTTCCTGTTTCTCAGAGAATGACCGCCATCTGGGTGATTTGTGATAGGTTTTCCAAGATGATACATCTTGTGCCATTACCTAAGTTGCCTTCCTCCTCTGAATTGGTGCCGTTGTTCCTTCAGCACGTGGTTCGTTTACACGGCATTCCTGAGAACATAGTGTCTGACAGAGGAGTCCAGTTTGTTTCCAGATTTTGGAGGACTTTTTGTTCTAAACTGGGTGTTCAATTGTCTTTCTCCTCGGCATTTCATCCTCAGACCAATGGTCAAACTGAGAGAACAAACCAGACATTGGAGACTTATCTAAGATGCTTTGTGTCTGCTGATCAGGATGACTGGGTCTCTTTTTTGCCTTTGGCTGAGTTTGCTCTTAATAATAGGGCTAGCTCTGCCACTTTGATGTCTCCGTTTTTCTGTAATTCTGGGTTTCACCCTCGATTTTCTTCGGGACAGACGGAGGCTTCTGTCTGTCCAGGTGTTGACTCTGTTGTGGAACGTATGCAACAGATTTGGGACCAGGTAGTGGAGAGGTTGTCCCTCTCTCAGGAGAGGGCCCAGCGGTTTGCTAACCGGCATAGGACTGATGGTCCTCGGTTTAAAGTAGGGGACTTGGTCTGGTTGTCCTCAAAAAATATTCCTATGAGAGTAGCATCTCCTAAATTTAAGCCTAAGTTCATTGGACCTTATAAGATCATGGAGATTCTTAATCCTGTTTCTTTTCGTTTGCTTCTTCCAGGGACATTTAAGATCCATAACGTGTTCCACAAGTCCTTGTTGAAGAGGTTTGTTGAGCCAGTGGTTCCTGCTGCTGTGCCTCCTGACCCTGTTTTGGTTGAGGGCAATCTGGAGTATGTGGTTGAGAAAATATTAGATTCTCGTTTTTCTAGACGGAAACTCCAGTATTTGGTTAAGTGGAGAGGTTATGGTCAGGAAGACAATTCTTGGGTGTTTGCTTCGGACATCCATGCTAGGAGACTCATCCGTGCGTACCATAGAACTCATCCTGACCGACCTGGTTGCTCAAATGAGGGTTCGGTGACCCCTCCTCAAGGGGGGTACTGTTGTGAGTGGGCTTGGGATGAGTTCTGAGCAGAGGCTCCCTCTGGTGGTTACAAGCGGTGCTGGTCTGTCCAGTGAAGATTGTGAGGATTGGGAATCAGGTGTTACTGACTGGTCTTATATAAGGGAGTCACTTTCCCATCAGGGTTGCCGGTGATCAATTGTTCTGGTCTCTATCTTTGATTCCTGTTTCCCTTGTAGCCTGCTGTGTCGTGTCTGCATCTCCTGCTAACAGATAAGACATTTTCTTCTTTTTGTTTTTGTGCTATATTTTTGCATTTTGTCCTGCACTTCTGTGGGGGCCTTCAGGGTCCCCTCCGGGGCTTTTGCCCTCTCAGTTTAGTTCAGCCACTGATGTCTGTACTTTTGCTTTTTCCAGTTTTTTCAGTGGCTGCTGTTTTGATTTTGTTACACCAGAGAACTAATTTAGGTGGTAGAGGTCGTGTGATCTCAGGTGTTTTTGAAATTAGTAGAGTTGGTGCTTTTCAGGGTTTTCTGGGATTGCAGTAAGTACCCTTCCTATCCTTTTCTATTTAGTTAGTTTGGGCCCCAACGTTTGCTCATACTATTTTCCTTCTGTGTCAGTATTTCTTCTTGTCTAACCGCCATTACATGTTTGGGGGCTTTCTATTATCTTTGGGGTTCTGCTCCGGGGCAGATAGCTTTCCTATATCTATCTTTAGGTGTAGTTAGTTTCTCAGGCTGTGACGAGGCGTCTAGGACCAACGTAGGAACGCTCCACGGCTGCCTCTAGTTGTTGTGGTTAGTCAGGGTACTGCAATCTCATAGATTCCAACTGCTCTGGTGTATTGCCTTTTTTGCCTGCACTTCTCAGCTACCGAAACATAACAGATCGGAGCAAGGAACCGCTGTGTCAGACGTAGAACATTGCAAAAGGAGAAAATCCAGCTCAACGATGAAGTGAAGATAAAAAAAAATTCTTTATTCACTTGTCATTCAAAATACAGAGAAGTATCAGCATAGATGGCAGCAGATGAATGCGTTATCAACGCGTTTCAGGTGACGCAGCACCCTTCGTCATGAGGTTCATGACTAAGGGTGCTGCGTCACCTGAAACGCGTTGATAACGCATTCATCTGCTGCCATCTATGCTGATACTTCTCTGTATTTTGAATGACAAGTGAATAAAGAACTTTTTTTATCTTCACTTCATCGTTGAGCTGGATTTTCTCCTTTTGCAGTGTCTAGAGGTGCAAGGTTTCTGCGGGGGTGCGCGTGTTGCTGGACATGGGTGACAGGTGAGGACGACAGGGATGAGAAAGAGAGTAGATGATGGTCAGGTAGAGGGAGAGGGGAGGTTGTGAAGTTAGATAGGGAGCAGAGGCGGGTGAAGACCAGGTCTAATGTGTGTCCGTCTGTGTGGGTGGCTGAAGAGGACCACTGTGTAAGTCCAAAGGATGAAGTAAGGGCCAGGAGTTTAGAAGCTACCGACTGGTGGGTGTCAATGGGGATGTTGAAGTCACCCATGATGATGGTGGGAATGTCAGCAGAGAGAAAGTGAAGAAGCCATGTAGAGAATTGGTCCATGAAGGCAGTGGTTGGGCCTGGAGGTCGGTATATGACAGACACTTGGAGGTTGTAGGGAGAGTAGATGCGGACAGAGTGGACTTCAAAAGAGGGGAGGACAAGGGAGGGAAGAGGTGGGATTGGGTTGAAGGTGCAGTTGGGAGAAAGGAGAAGGCCCACTCCTCCACCATGTCTGTTGCCAGGGCGAGGAGTGTGGGTGAAGTGGAGGCCGCCATAGCATAGCGCAGCAGGGGAGGCGGTGTCGGAGGGTGTCAGTCATGTTTCAGTGAGGCCAAGGAAGGAAAAATTTTGAGAGGTGAAGAGGTTGTGAATCACATGGAGTTTATTGCAGATGGAGCGGGCATTCCAGAGTGATCGAGAGAGAGGGAGCTGAGTGGCGGGCGTCAAGGGCACGTATTTGAGGTTGGAAAGATTTTGGGTGTTTATATTGGATTGGGAGCGATAGAAGGGGGTAATAATGGAAGGTATGAGCTGTGGGGGTCCAGGATTGGGAGATATGTCGCCAGCAGTGAGGAGAAGCAGAGAGAGGCAGAGCAGGTGGGAGGAGAGTGGGCAATTTGTTTTGTTTGTTATTTGGAGAGATCTGAGGTTGAGGAGCAGGTCAGCGTAGGAAGTCAGGTGGGGCAAGAGGAAAGGGGAGGTTATTACTTGGTTAGAGAGTGCTGGGGTCTGTGGATAGCGAAGGAGAGTTAGGAGTAATGGAGGCATAACCATGGTAAAAGTAATTGTGGAGTTAACAAGGAAATTTAGTATATTTAAACAGAGTTTAGGCATACCTTCTGGTCACTTCTGGCATATTTCAATAGTTATCCTTAAAAGACATCCTTATAATGACAGACCAAGGTCACACAGACCAATGTGTGTGAATTTATAGCAGCTCAAATGCACATCAAACAGTCCAGGTGAGAACATGAGGGAGGGGCAGCAGGGAGACTGGTCACACACACAGGAGGGGATTAATTAGAAGTCAGAAGACAAAATACAAAGGAAATCGATCCAAATGGACAGAAGGCCAAATGAGTGTTAGCATCAAGGAAATGAGGTATTGCAGCAGCCAGTGGACATACCAAGAGTAGCAGAGAGATGCAGGGTGATTGGGATCAGGAAAGATGGGTTATGGTATTGCAGCAGCCAGTGGACATACCAAGAGTAGCAGAGATGCAGGGTGATTGGGATCAGGAAAGATGGGTTATGGTATTGCAGCAGCCAGTGATCTCTAAAAGGTCTAAAGTTAAAGCTGAGACATTTCCTTTATATTTTATAAAAGAAAAAAAAAAACTTCCTTCTCACCCCCACTGGGGTGATCTTTGTTGTCCTTTCTCATTCTCGGGTTCTCTACCAGAGGCCTGGGGAGTTTGAGGATTCTGCGCAGGATCTTAGCTATTCCCAGCATTGCGCTTTTCTGGACAGAGAGTTCAGATGTTGCTCCTGGGATCTGTTGTAGCCATTTTCCCAACTTAGGGGTCACTGCTCCAAGTGCTCCTATCACCACTGGAATCACTGTTGCCTTCACCTTCCACATCTTCTCCAGTTCTTCTTTGAGGCCCTGGTGTTTCTCCAGCTTCTCATATTCCTTCTTTCTGATGTTGCTGTCACTTGGACTGCCACATCTATTATCATTGCAGTCTTCTGATCCTTGTCTACTATGACAATGTCTGGATGGTTAGCCAACACCTGCTTATCCGTCTGGATCTTGAAGTCCCACAGGATTTTTGCCCTTTCATTCTCCACCACTTTTTCTGGGGTCTCCCACCTGGACTTAGGGGGACTTAGCCCATATGCTGTGCAAATGTTCCTGTATACCATTCCCGCTACTTGGTTGTAGCATTCGGTATACGCTGTTCTTGCATTTTGCATCCTGCCACTATGTGTTGGACGGTTTCTGAGGTTTCTTTGCACAGTCTGCACCTTGGGTCTTGTATTGTGTGGTGGATTCCTGCTTCTATGGATCTGGAACTTAGTGCTTGTGCCGCTATGATTAGTGCCTCGGTGCTGTCTCGGAGTCCAGCTTTCTCCAGCCGTTGGTAGGATTTCTCCATGTCAGCCACCTTCATTATCTGTCGATGGTACATCCCATGCAGCAGCTTGTCTTGCCATGGCGCTTCATGTTCCTGTTCTTCCTTCCAGATCTGTTTGTTGCTGCCTTAGGCTTTCTCTCAGCATATCATCTTTTGGTGCCATTTTTCTGATGTATTCCTGGATACTTCTTGTTTCATCCGTGATGGTGGCTTGGATGCTTATCAAGCCTCGACCACCCTCCTTTGTGTTGGTATACAATCTTAGGGTGCCAGACTTAGGGTGGAGACCTCCATGCATTGTGAGGAGCTTTCGTGTCTTCACATCTGCAGCTTCCATCTCTTCTTTTGTCCAGCACACTATGCCAGCAGGGTATCTGATAACTGTCAGGGCATATGTATTGATTGCGCGGATGTTATTCTTCCCATTGAGCTGGCTCTTCAGGACCTGTCTTACCCTTTGATGGTATTTGGATGTTGCTGCTTTCCTTGTCTCCTCAATCATAGTTACTGTATCCCTGTGGGATGCCAAGGTACTTGTAGCACGTCTGTACATTTGCTATGTGCCCTGCTGGTAATTCCACTCCATCAGTATTGACTACCTTGCCTCTTTATTACCAACCACTTCTCCAGTCCAAAGGACATCCCGATGTCTTCGCTGTAGATCCTTGTCAGGTGGATCAGTGAATCGATTTTTGTTCATTTTTCGCATACACTTGATGTCATCCATGTAGAGGAGGTGGCTGATGGGGCTTCCACTCTTGAACTTGTATCCATAGCCAGACTCTGTAATTATCTGACTGAGGGGGTTCAAGCCTATACAGAACAGCAATGGGAACAGTGCATCACCTTGGTATATGCCGCATTTGATGATCACTTGCGCTAGTTGTCTTGAGACGACTTCCAATGTTGCTCTCCATAGCGCCATTGAGTTTCTGAGGAAGATTCTTATATTTCCGTTGACATTGTAGAGAGCCAAGCATTCACAGATCCATTGAGTGGCATTGAGTCATAGGCTTTCCTGTAGTCAATCCAGGCTGTGCTGAGATTGGTCTGTCTGGATCTTGAGTCTTGAGCGACTGCTCTATCTACTAGGAGCTAGTGCTTAGAGCCTCTGGTGTCGGTCCCAATGCCTTTCTGAGCTGGATTCATGTACTGGTTCATATGGTTCTGTAGCTTGGTGGCTATGATGCCTGACAGGAGTTTCCATGTTGTTGTAAGGCAGGTTATCGGGCAGTAGTTGGATGGAACTGTTCCTTTATGAGGATCCTTCATGATCAGCACTGTTCTTCCATGTGTTAGCCAGGCTGGGTGGTGGCCTACTTCTAGCAGTTGGTTCATCTGCTTTGCCATGGTTCATGTACTGCTGTGAATTTCTTCAGCCAGTAGGTGAGGATCATGTCTGGACCAGGTGCTGTCCAGCTCTTCATGTTCTTGACCCGCTGTTGGATGTCTGCTTCTGTAATGGTGACTGGTTCTTGCTCTAGGTGGTTGCTGTGTTTCATTCTCAAATCTTGCAGCCACATTGCACTGGTGTTGTGTGTTTTTTCCTTCTCCCATATGTCCCTCCAGTATTGTTCAGTCTCTGCTATTGGTGGAGTTGCTGCCTTTGTTACTCTGCAGTTGGGAGTAGTCCTTGGATGGTTCTATGGAGAACAGGGCATTTATCTTCTTGGCCTCAGCTTCTCTAGTGTATCTCCCTAGTCTTGCAGCGAGTGCTATGAGCCTTTGTTGCAGTCTCTAGGGCTTCAGTTAGGGTCAGGCCTTTGTACTTATCCAGTTTGGTCTTATTCTTGATATTTACACCCTTCTGTATTTCTAATAGTTGGCTGACTTCCCTTCGTGTCACCTTGATCTTTGTCTCCAGTCTTTTTTTCCAATGGGGGCATATACTTCTGTTGTTCTTTCTGGTTGTATGGCCAAGCATTTCCATGATTGCTGAGGCAGTAGCATAGATCAGTTTATTAGTTTGAGTTATGGTAGTGCTGCTCTATTGGCATCCTCTAGCATACTGTCTGGTGGTGTTTCTTTGCTGAGCCTTGGCAGTAGATCTCTGGTATTGATGTTATTTAGTTTAGCTAAGATCTTCTGTTTCAGATCAGCTGCAGTGCTCTCTAGTTGCAGGATTGGATCAGGATCTTCAGGGGGTTCGCACATGTTCTTCCAGGTCTTCATGTGGGGTGGATCAGCAGTGCAGTTGATCCATCTCAAGTTGTGATAATAGCTTTCTCTTTATGATATTGAAACATTGGATGACTAGCTGTTTCTCAGTCAGTGGACATGCAGGTCTGATATCCATCCAGAGTTTCCCCATACGCTTCATATATCCTCTCTCATTTGGTCTGCTGTTATAGTAGCATTTCATCAGATCCAGGTTCTCTTGCCTTGTCCATGTATGGTTTGTTCCAGTAGCCCATTTTTTATCATTTTTTATGATGAAAAATATGTATTTTGTCATTCTTTACATTTTAAAAATTACAAAAAGAAAAATGGTACAATGCAAAAGGTTGGGCACCCTTGGAGATTTGTGTGCTCAGATAACTTTGAAAAAGGTTTCAGACCTTAATTAGCCTGTTATGGTTCGTTCACTATCATTGTTAGGAAAGGCCGGGTGATGCAAACTTCCTGCATCCTCACCATAAAGTGAGAAGTATGCAAAAGAACATCTAAACAAGCATTTTGGAGACAAGTCCTGTGGACCGATGAGGTTATAATAGAACTCTTTGGCCACAATGAGCAAAGGTATGTGTGGGAAAAAAGGGCGCAGAATGTCAGGAAAAGAACATCTCGCCAACCATTAAGCATGGGGTGGGATCAATCATGCTTTTGGGTTGCAGCCATTGGCACTAAGAACATTTCATGGGTAGAGGGAAAAATGGATTAATTGAAATTTCAACAAATTCTTGATGAAACATAACACCATCTGTAAAAAAGCTGAAGATCAAAAGAGGCTGGCTTCTATTAATGGATAATCATCCTAAACACAAGTCACAATCCACAATAGCCGACCTCAAAAGGCACAAGCTGAAGGTTTTACGTTGGCCCTCACAGTCCCCTGGTCTGAACATCATTGACAATCTGTGGCTAGACCTCAAAAGAGCAGACGATGGAAGACGCCCCAGGAATCTCACAGAACGGGAAGGATTCTCCAAGGAAGAATGGATGAAAATGCCTCAAACAAGAACTGAAAGACTTGTCTGGTTACAAAAAGTGTTTACAAGGTGTGATACTTTCAAAAAGAGGGCGCTACTAGGCACTAACCATGCACGATTCCCAAACTTTTGCATTGGCCCATTTACCTTTCTGTAATTTTTAAAAAGTAAAAAATGAAAAAATATATATTTTTTGACTAAAATACAAAGGAAATGTGTCATCTTTAACTTTAGGCCTATTATAGATCATTTCATCTTCAACTTGCTTACCTGTTCACAATAACAGTAATTTTGACAAGTGATGCCCAAACTTTTATATGCCACTGCAGATGGTACTGGAAGCCATGGGACTTTGAGTTGTCAAAGGTATAGATTGAGAAGAGTAAGGGTCCCAAAGAACCTTGAGGGACACCAACAGAGAGAGGACTGGATGAGGGGTAGTGTGTGAGTGGGAGACACTAAATGTGTGGTTGGAGAGAGCGAGGTCTTTGATACAAAGTGAAGAAGGATTTGTAGTAGCAGGGAGTGATCGACTGTGTCGAAGGCAGAGGACAGGTCTAGAAGGAGTTTAGAGAATTGTCTTTTAGCTTTGACAGTAAGTCATTGGTAATTTTGGTCAGGGCATTTTCAGTGGAGTGGAGTGATGGGGAAGGAAGCTGGATTGTAAATTTTCAAAGAGTGCGTTATATGAGAGATGGGAGAAAAGTTCAGCATGGACATGCTGTTTGACAAGCTTGGAGGCGAACGGGAGCAAAGATATGGAGCGATAGCTGGACTTAGAGGTCGGGTTGAAGGATGGCTTCTTTAGTATAGGAGTGATAGGTGTGGCATGTTTGAAAGCAGAAGGTAAGGTTTCCCTTCCCCCATGACAGCACACCTGAGAGAGGGGATCCGCCAGTCAGGACAGGAACCCTACTGAAAATAAAAGGACTGTACCTCTCCCTCGCTTCAGTTGGGTTTCATGTCCTGACAGGTACCCTTGTACTGAAAGACGGCGGTTCAAGATTTTTTTTTCTACTTACCCATGCCTGTCCCGGCACTGGAAGAGCAGGCAGGGCGCCTGTATGCCGGCCTTCAGGTAGTGGAAGCGCCGTCCGCGGGTCCTGGGGGCCTTGTCGTACGTGCGGGCTGGGGCAGCGCAGTCAGGGGTCCAGTGACTCTTCTGCGGCTGCCGCGCCGCTTTTGCCTCCGCCGGCTGTCCATCGCTCCAGGGAGCTCTATTTCCGGTTGGCGCTGCTGGCGTCGCGCGCAAGGCACGCTGGGAATGGGCGTGCCCGCGTGACGTTGGTATGACACGCCATATCCAAGATGGCGGCGCCCATGATGAAAACGCCGGCCTTTGGCACAGGGATTTTTTTTGCATGTCCCAGCGGGGTGGCGGAGGTGGGAGGGGCATAGAAGTGCACCGGAGGAGGCGGAGAGTGCAGCGGATCCCTCTTAAAAGGAGGGATGACCACAGAAGAGGCGCTCATCTCAAAGCTCGTCATGGAGGTGTATGTGGGGCAGCAGCAGCAGCTGCAAGAGCAGGAGCTTTTACCAACTTCTAAGTCTGGTCACAAGAGAGGATCGGGCACTGGGAGGAGTGGCAGTCGTCCCAACCAAAGGTCACAAGACTCCTCAGATTCCAGGAGGGATGTGGTTCGTACCCCTGATCAGCCTTCGAATCTGGTACCCTTGATTGACAGTGGTGGTGAGTGATCTACGTGAATTTCACCCTTGTGGTAATGGGGGTCATTTTTATGCTTGAACACCAGGGGCTGAGGAAGGCTAGCGCCAAAACAAGGAACAAGGAGTGTGCCTTTTGCAAAACCCTGCTAGCAGTTCAGTGGCAGAAGGATCTCTTCGCTGACTGCATACACAAAACAATATGGGAAGAGACCCCCGACTTCGCCACTAGCCTTAGGGCCATAATCAGGGCAGAAGTAAAGGGTTCCCTTAAGTCAACTCTAAGGAAAGAGGGCAAGAAAAGCCGTAAGGGGCACACAGACTCTGAAGACTCTCCTTCTCGTGGTCTTGAGAGATCTCTCCTCCTCCTCCTCTCTCCTCCTCTCCCCAATCCTCCTCGGACAGTGATATAGGAGGCCGACCGTTCTTTCCGACTGAGGATATGGAAAAACTGGTTATAGCGGTCTAAATAGGCCTAAAAGAGGAGAAAACACCTAGGTCCTTAGAGGACGTTATGTTCGGGGGACTGGAGGAAAAAAGGAAGTGCACCTTCCCTGTTAATACGAAGGTGAAAGTGCTTATAGAAAAAGAGTGGAAGAATCCAGAAAGATCGGGTAGCCTACCTTCTTCATCCAAAAGGAGGTACTCTTTTGAGGAGAAAGACTCTGAAAGTTGGGAAAAGATCCCTAAAATTGATGAGGCTGTTGCTAGATCCTCAAAAAAAGTTGTCCCTACCTTTAGACGACTCCGGCATGCTAAGAGACCCATTAGACAAAAAGGCAGATGGATTCTTGAGGCACATCTGGGAGGCGGCGGCAGTAGGTTTGAAGCCAGCGATAACTGGGACATGGACTGCCCGCTCTCTTATTATCTGGCTGCAACAAATTGAGGAACAGCTAAGGAATAAAGTTCCAAGGGATGAGATCTTGGTGAATATGACTCTGGTGCAAGGGGCAGCAGTCTTTTTAGCGGACTCAGCTGACTCAATAAGTTGGTGGCCAGAGCGGCAGGCCTGTCAATTGCAGTGAGACGCACCCTGTGGCTAAAAGGGTGTCCGGGTGATTTGCCTTCAAAGAATAAACTGTTCCATCCCGTGTGACGGTCAATTCCTCTTTGGGCAGAAACTGGAGGATATTTTGGAAAAGGCAGTCGATAGAAAGAAGGGATTTCGCTGTTTCCTAGGCGAGACCAAGAAACCCTCTTTTCGGAGAAGGAAATTTAATTGAGGTCGTCACCCGGGGAAAGGAAGAGCTGGGACTTTAAGGACAGAAGAGGGTCTGAGTACATGTTCAATGGGCCCTCTACGTTATCAAAAAAGTCCCCCCAATGACGTCAGGTCAGAGGTAGGGAAGGCTCTCTCTCTCTTTCTCCCTGCCCGGGTGAACATCTCCCCAGTGGTTGGGTACTGAATGTCATTAGAGACGGCTTAAGGATAGATTTCATCCATCCACCCCAACAGACCTTTGTGTTAACACCTCGCAGGAAGTCTCAGGTGGAACAACTAGCCCTGGAGACTGAGGTCTTGGGTCTGGTACAGAAACAAGTGCTTCAGGAAGTCCCAAAGCAAGAGGAAGGAAGGGGATTTTATTCCCCCTTTTTTTTTTTTTTTTTCCAACATGTTTTATTGATTTTAAAAAGTATTACAGTAAATTTAATCATACAAGTCAAGAAGTAATATACTGAATTGACATACTTAAAACTCAATGTGATGAATTACAGAGTATTACCACCAAGTAAGTCATACAGATTTAAATGTATCAAACTTATCTCACAAGTATAATACACATAACTGTCCCCCTACTACCCTCCACCCTCCCATCCCCCCAACATATAAACCCCTATAACGTCCCTGCATTCGATTGACAATCAACAAAATTTAAGGAATAGGATCATGTCCACTAATTTTCTTAAGAAGATACCACTGAGTGTTTTCAAAATGTGTCCTTAATTTGTCCCTAGTGTCTTGAGTCAGAGATGGGATGAAAAATGACCATGTAGTTAAAAATTTCCCAGTCAATTTCTCTTTATTTGTCAGGGAGTCTAACCAGTCCATTCGAAAAATATACATTATTTTGGAATATATGAGAGATTTGGGTGGTGGCAATGGATCCAGCCAGTGCTGTAATAGACTTTTCCTGGTAGCTGAGGCCCATATTATCAACATAGCCTTAACGTGTTTGGGGAATTTATGTTGAGAGCTATGTAGGATATTAAATATTACCCATTGCGGCATTAAATGAAACAATATCCCACCAAGATTCTGTAGTTCGGCATGGATAGACTGCCATAATTTTTGCACTTTGGGACATCCCCACATGTGATGAAATATGTCTGTGTTTCCTGTCCCGCATTTGGAACAGGTGAATGTGCCTCCTGGAGACATCCTAGACTTAATGTGTGGGGTAATATAAGCTCTATGAAGGAGTAATAGAGACATATCTGCATAACTGCTGGAGGGGATCACCTTCCGTTGTATCAAAGTGGCGTCTAAGATTTCCCCGACTGTGATGTTCTGTATATCATTAATCCAACATGCTGGACCTGTCTTTTTACCCTCCCATGACCATTGCTTACGCAACAGTGTGTAGATGCTGCTTATCGAGGCTAACTGTACCCTAGCGGTCCTAAGGAAGCCATCCAGAGTGTTCCTCCCTCTCTCTCCACCCCCAGCCGCCATGCCTTTCAAAGTTAAGCTCCTTGCTTGAAGAAAAAGGAAGGGCTTGTTTATAAATGTTGGGAATCGTTGTGCTGCGGTGTCAAATGTGAGCATAGAGGATCTATCATCTAATAGGTCAGCTGCCAAGATGCAACCCTGCCCAGCTAGCTCAATATAAGATAAGGGAGGTTTACCTCCTATAAAGCCCGGATTACCTAGAAAGGGCACAAAGGGAGAGACATCGCCCCTCAGATGACATAATCTCCGGCATTTCCTCCACGTCTGTATAGTTTGCCATAATGTGGGATGGTTTCTTATTTCTGCAATGAAGTCCTCGTTAGTCATATGTAGTAATGCTGGTAAAGAGACTGGGGACTTAATTGTTGGTCTAAAAGTTACGTTTGTGAAATGTGAACTACCTCTCAACCAGTCAATGGCGTATCTGAGATTTGCTGCTAGATTGTACTTTGCAATGTCTGGGAAGTTGGTGCCACCCTCCTCCTTTGGGGCTTGTAGTTTAATTAGACCTATACGCTGTGCGTTTTTTTTTCTCCCCATATAAAATTCCTAAAAGCAGTGTTTAAAATTTTAATGTCAACACTTGACAATAAAATAGGTAGTGTTTGGAAAACATACAATAGTTTTGGAAATATTATCTTAATTAAATGGCATTTTCCAGAAAAAGACAAAGTAAAATGTTTCCAGGAGTTTAGAAGGTTAAGTATGGACGTAATTAGGGGTCTAATATTAATGTGGTATAAGGATGTCAAATCTGCCGGGAGGTGAACACCCAAATATTTGATGGATGATGATGTGCTCCATTGGAAAGGAAATGTCGCTTATTTAATTTCCCTTGCTCAACCAGAGCCATGGCCTCTGATTTATTATAATTTATTTTAAAGCCTGAGCATTTGCCAAAAAGATTTAGGGCCTCCATGATAACTGGTATCGCCGCACTGGGGTTGGAGATGAATAGGAGAACATCGTCGGCAAATGCCGCAATTTTGAGTGAGATGGAGCCTACCTCTATTCCCCTGAATATTGAAGAATTTTGGAGGTTCTAAGTAAAGGATCTAAAGCAATGTTAAAGAGTAAGGGTGACAAGGGGCAGCCCTGACGCGTCCCTCTCTGGATTTCAAATGTAGAAGAAAGCGTACCATTTATGGCCAACCTGGACACCGGATTCTTATATAACAACTTTATCGCCTCGCAAAACCACGGACCAAAGTTTCTATACTCCAGGATGTCTAGGAGATAATCCCATGCAACCCTGTCAAACGCTTTGTCGGCGTCCAGGCTGACCACAATAGACTCCAAGCAGCCATTAGATTTTCCATGAGAGATAGCTCCCAAAGCCGTCCGTATGTTATATGTTGTGGATTTCCCGTGGATAAACCCAATTTGTTGTGGCAATATCAGGTTGGGGATAATCTTTTGCACTCTGTTTGCTAGAATTATAGTGAAAATTTTAAAGTTAGAATTTAAAAGCGAGATTGGTCTGTATCCTACCACTAATGAAGGATCTTTGCCGGGTTTAGGGAGCACTATTATGTCTGCTTCATTGAAACGGTCCGGGAGCCGCCCTGAACACACCATCTGATTAAAAACTTCACAAAGGTGTGTCCCTATACTGCCTCCCAGAATCTTATAAAATTCATTACTGAACCCATCAGGGCCAGGAGATTTAGAGAGCTTCAAGGAGCTGATAGTTTGGATGACTTCTGAAGGGGATATAGGAGCATTAAGGATTTCCCTGTGTTCCTCTGTTAGTAAAGGTGCCACCACCGTTTGCATAAAGTTAAGAATATCGTCCCCCTCTCTCTTCTCTGCTTTGTACAGGGAACCAAAAAACAATCTAAATTCCTCTACAATTTCCTCATTCTCTATCAACACTCTGCCCTCTTTGGACCGAATTTTGTTAATCCTTATGGCCTTTCTGTATGGTCTGGTAAGAGATGCAAGTAATTTACCGGGTTTGTTGCCCCATTTAAAAAATTTGTGCTTTTGGAGATCAATACTATGTGTGGCCCATTCATGAGCGAGTGCATCCACCAATTCTTTTGCTTCAAGATATTGTTTTTTCGTGAGGGGTGAATTATTAAATTTAAAATTTTTATATGCTAAGGTTAAAGCCCTCTGCGCTGCTAAAGTCCGCTCCTGCAATTGGTTTTTTTTATGACATATATACGCAATTATTTGCCCCCTCAACACTGCCTTAGAGGTATCCCAGAAGAGAATTGGTGTTTCACAATGTATTTGGTTGTCAGATTTGTATGTATCCCATGAGAATTGTATGAATTTTTTGAAATCATCTGAGTGATATAGGTATGACGGGAACCTCCATTTCCTATGGAAGCAGATTGGTTTAGATAATTTTAGGTTAAACGTTATTGGTGCGTGGTCTGAGATATGTATGTCCAGAATTTTGGTATGTGTAATTTTTGGCATGAGTGAGGGGTTCAACAACCAGTAATCAATTCTAGCATGGGAGTTATGAACATGTGAAAAGTGAGAGTAATCTCTCTCAACAGGGTGTTGCACTCTCCAGATGTCCAACAATCCCAAGTGATCTAAAAAAGATTGTATTAGTCTCCCCTGTGTAGGTATATGAGGAGATTGGGAACTAGATCTATCCATCACGCTGTCATGCACCTCATTAAAGTCGCCACCTACAATCATATGGGAGGTGTCCCATCCTGCGATTTTCTTTAGCACGTTGGCCCGGAAGAATGGATCCGACGAATTTGGCGCATAAATATTAATAACACTGTAGGTTGTCCCCTCTATAGCCAGCTTAACGCAGACAAACCTCCCCAAAGGATCTTCTAACACATCCACTATCTCATGGTCAACATTTCTGTTTATCATGATAGCGACACCCCTCTGTTTTTTGGTAAAGGAAGCTTCTGCACATACCGTAAATTTTTTACTAGAAAGCCCCGGATGGTTGTTCTTCACCCAGTGTGTCTCCTGAAAAGTACAACATGAAAATTTTTTTGATGCAAATAATGTAGAATTTTTTTCCTCTTGACCGGGGAATTCAGGCCATTGACATTCCAAGAGCACCAAAGGAGAGATGTCATAGCGGACATTTTTTGCCTGTTGATATCTACCATTAACCCACTCCAGTGCGGGAAAAGTGATAAGAAATATCTGTTACATTGTAATAGGATTCCAGCCCATCCCAGCGAGTAGGCAATAGAATCCCAGGATTATTGATTATCTGAAGTCGAATGCAGAGATCTACTCCCCAATAAACCTTCCCCTCCCACAAAATTTGTATCTGTGTACCATTTTCAACATTTCCCCCAAACCTGCATCCCAACATTAGACGCAGAAGTAAAAATACAGCAAAAAACACCAACATAGCAAACAGATGTCTGTTGACATCACCTTATGTGATTTATGATAGTGTCACTCAGTAAGCCACTCAGAATCCTGCTCATGGTGGCTGGGAGGTTTCTCGGATGATCTCCAGAGCCCTCACCGGGTCGTCGATAGCCCAGTTTTTCCCAGATAGATTGAAGCGTAGTATTGCTGGATATTGTAGGCTGAACCTAATGTTTTTGTCGGCCAACAATTTACACACCGGGTTGAAGGCCCTACGTCTGGTCGTCACCATGGCCGAGTAGTCCTGAAACATCAAAACTTTGTGCACTTCATAGGATATGTGCGCTTTCTTCCTGTAGGCCGTAAGAAGGCGAATTTTATCTTGAAAATCAAGGACCTTGAATATCACCGGTCTGGGTCTGTCATTGTCTTTTCCCCTCTGCTGGCCTATTCTGTGTGCTCTCTCAACCACCATTGAGCCAGATGTTAGTTGAATGTCCAAGGCATTTGGCAACCATTCAGATGTTAATTTTAGCAATTCAGAGGGATGTATGGACTCAGGAATTCCTATCAGTTTCAAGTTATTGCGTCTGGACCGATTTTCCAGGTCGTCCACTTTGGATTGAAGCTCTGTGACTGCTTTCTCTTTTCCCTCTAGACGTTCTGCCATTTCCCTGGTAACATCCTCCAGATCAGAGATACGTTGTTCAGCCTCATCCAGACGAGTGCCCTGATTATTAACTTGTGATATTATAGAATCTATTGAAGTTTGAAGAGTGGCAAATCTAGAGTCTATTTCGGGCATGAGGCGTTACATGATGGCATCCACTATTGAATGAGAGGTCTCGCTATTTGTATCAGAGGTGGATTTAGGCGATGATAATCCTTGTTGGTTTCGGGTAGAAGCTCAGCCTCCTTTAGATTGTTTGCCCACAAATTTATCCATGCTCAGTGACATTGGTGAAAAGATAGAAGGCGGTGATGTCTCAGATAAGAAACGTTACATTAGAGTTTGCTATGCAGCATGTAGTTCCTATATAGAATATATAGCCCAGCTGACCCGCGGCCTGTATTACGCTGCGCGGCGTCCTCCGCACCTAGAGTCCACCGAGGAGCCTGGAGAGGCAGACCCGACAAGCAAGTCTCCCCGTCCAGGAATTCCCTCCGCTAATTAAAATTGTTTTTCCTCTCATAAATTGAGGGATAGTCACAAATGAGAGAAATCAGCGGAGAGCTCTGCTAGAAAGCGGCCAATCCTTGGCTTCGCCTCCCAGTAGACTCTACTTAAAATTTTGAGAAGGCGCGGGGGGCAGGCCGGACAAACTAACAGACCGGACCCGTCATCTGCAAGCCCCTACCAGTCTGGGCGACTATGAAGTAATACAACTTGGGGGGGATGTCCACCCAGTCCAGAGAATCGCTTTTGTAAGTTATCACAACCAAATATAGTCCTCCTGAAATGGTATATGCGATATGCAGTGGTTAGTTACCAAGTAACAGTGTGCCCCTGGAGCTGCGTAGTTCAGCGATCCTATATCTGTTAATCTACCAGTAGCCTCAGAGATATGACTGAGATGGAAATATAGATTGCTGCATATAGAAATACAAGTCACTGAAACTTCTAGATGTAATTATGAGAGCTGTGGTGTCAAGACCATCAGAGCGTCCTGTGTGGTCTCGGGGCCAGCGCTCCTTTCAGGGCGTTAAGAACAAAGATGGCGGAAGTCCCAATGGCGGGAAAGAGACTCCAGCATATGGCGGCAGTGGCTCCGTTACCGTCAGTCTCGTTTCCCTCCTCCACTCCCCAGGGATCTCACTCGGCACCCGCCCGCTCGTGTCTGGCCCCCAAGGCACACCGCAGTCAGCTCCCTGTGTACCTACGTGACATGTGCTGAGCCTGGTGACCAGCGCGGCTCCCCCTCTGCGGCGGTCTCCCCGACCTGAAGCTCCTGCACCCGGATCTCCCGGTGGCGTCCCGCGTCCACCCGGGATTTTTCCAGTCTTCGGACCTGCTGACAGACTCCGCTCCGGTCCCCGGTCCCTTGGCTCCTACAGCGCGCCTCCGCGCCGCTCCGACAGCGGCTGACGGCGGCTGTCCCCGGCGATGCAGCGGCGAGCCGAGGAGTGAGGCGGTGCCGCCGCGGATGACAGCAGCTCCAGCCGCAGGAGTCCCTCCGAGAATCTCCAGAGCCGGCCGGAGAGGATGCCCCAGCGGCGGCCGCCGCGAGGTAAGCGCCGCCGCTCTGGATGTTGCGCTGGGCTCACCCTTCCTCCGGGGCTCAGTGGGGAGAGGTGGGGCCCTGTGCGGCCTAAAGCAGGCGAGCGCGGCAGCAACTCACGGCTGTGAGAATGGCGGTTTTCCAGGTAGGCTGGTGCCGGCAGGGCCCCCGGTCAGGGTTCCGATGCAAGGCACAGGATGTAGGAGTCTGATACAGCTCGCGTCGAGGAGGAGAGGTAATATAGGTCCCGGTGGCATGCAGTAAAGGTGGGCCTCAGGTGGGCCCTGGAAGGCCTCCGATCTCTGAGGCTGCTGGTGCCTTTAGGAATGGTCTTTTCCTACCAGAGAGGGTTCGTGTAGGAGCTTACAATGTTGATTTAATGAAATCTTGAGCAGATTGGCGTTGATGGCTTGATTTAAAGTAGATATCAGTCAGATTATAGATGATTCCTCAGGAGCTCTCAGCAGATGCGACTCACATGGTCTGAGACCTAAGCCACGCCCTGCCCCCCTTTTTTTTTTTTTATACAAAAGCTGGATGGTTCGTGGAGAACCATTGTGAACCTGAGGAAACTCAACCAGTGGGTAGAGAATTACTCCTTCAAGATGGAGTCAATAAACACTGCCACAAAGATGTTGTTCCAGCACTGCTTCATGGCAGTCATAGACTTATAGATGCCTACTACCATATCCCAATCCATCGGGATTATCAAAAGTACCTGAGGGTAGCTCTGTATGTACAAGGACAGGTCAGGCACTACCAATATGCAGCCCTTCAATTCGGTCTGTCTACAGCTCCAAGGGTCTTTACCAAAGTGATGGCGGAAGTGATGTCATACCTTCCGTCTCGGGACATAGTTATCATCCCATACCTGGACGACTTCCTTGTAGTGGGGATGTCGGAAGCTCACTGTATGGATCAGGTGAAGGAAGTGACTTTAACCCTAAAGGAGCTAGGATGGGTGGTAAATACTCTCACGTCAAAGTTGGTACCAGAAAAGGTACAATCATTCCTCGGGTTGGTGCTGGACTCAGAACGCCATCTCTCCCTCCTGCCAGAGAGCAAAATTGTCAAAATAAGGGGTTTAGTACTGTCAGCAATACAGCAGGCTGCAATGACACTGAGAAAGGCGATGTCCCTGCTAGGTTTCCTAACATCCAGTATACCGGCAGTAGGTTGGGCATAATTTCACCTGAGACAGCAACAGTGGGAGGTCCTGTCGGCGCAAAGATCATTGAGAGGACATTTAGAAGGAAAAGTACAGCTTTCCTTGGCCGTAAGAGATTCCCTGACCTGGTGGACTGTAAGGGAACACTTGGCATCGGGGGTCCAGTGGTTAAGACAGATGGAGGAGGTGATCATGACCGATGCCAGCGGTACGGGTTGGAGAGCACATTTAAGATCCCACTCAGTGCAGGGAACCGGGTCTCAGGGAACCGCGTTGTATGTACTTTTTCTTGATAAATAATAAAAAACCTTTTTTGGATTATAAGAAGCCTTGGATCCTACACCTACGGGAGCGCAAATTGCCTGGTAAAAAGTTTATTCGATTGAGAATCTATGGTAGAACATGGAAAAAGTTCCTGGAGTTCGTGGGACAGCCTTTGGGGGGATTAAGCTCCAGAGGGGCCTATTCTAGAGTTTCTACAGGCGGGATTACAACTTGGGTTAGCAGCTAGTACTCAAGGTTAAGGTTTCGGCCTTGGGGCCTTCAATAATTGCAACCTTGCATCCAATAGGTGGGTGTCCCGTTTTATAAGATCGTGTAGTAGATCTAGACCGGTCATAGTCCCAAAAATTCCTCCATGGGACCTGAATCTAGTCTTAGAGGCTCTTACCAGGGACCCACTCGAACCCTTACAAGAGTTGTCACCAAACCTCCTCACGCTTAAAACGGTGTTGCTAGTGGCCTTAACATCAGCCCGTAGGGTGAGTGACTTACAGGCCCTGTCTATATGCCCTCCATACACTCAAGTCTTTGAGGACAGAGTAGTTCTAAGACCAGATCCATCCTATCTCCCCAAGGTAGTTCTTAAGTTCCATAGGAGCCAGGAGATCACCTTGCCATCGTTCTGTAGTAATCCTAAAAATCCAGGGGAAGAAAAGTTCCATACCTTAGATGTGACTTGTGAGGAGGTCCATATTGCAGTACATGTCCATGACTAGTCAGTGGAGGAAAGATCAGTCTCTATTTGTAATCTTCCAGGGTAGCAGAAAAGGGTACGGGGTAGCTAAAAGTACCATTGCCAGATGGATCATGGAGGCCATTAGTTTATCCTACTCTGCAAGTGGCGCTCCAGTTCCTGAAGGCATCAGGGCTCACTCCACTAGAGCCGTGGCTACCTCCTGGGCAGAGAAGGCAGAGGTATCGATTGATCAGATTTGTAAGGCCGCTACCTGGTCCTCACCATCGAAGTTTTTCAAACACTACCGGCTAGATCTATCCTCTGCTGACCTAACCTTTGATAGAAGGGTGCTGCAAGCAGTGGTCCCTCCCTAAGGCCTTTCATTCTCCAAAAGTCTCTCAGGTGTGCTGTCATGGGGGAAGGAAAAATATCAAGGTTACTTACCGGTAGCCAGTTTTTCCAGAACCCATGACAGCACCCGTATATTCCCCCCCCCTTCTCACTCCTTTGGTGTGCACTATAGTTTGGGTGTTTTTTGTTGATATAATGTGGTGATAGTTTTTGCCATGTGAACTATCCAGGGGGGCCTCTCATGCTCTGTAAACCAACTGAAGCGAGGGAGAGGTACCGCCCTTTTATTTTCAGTAGGGTTTGAGGCGACACACCCGTGACAGGTTCCTGTCCTGACTGGGCGATCCCCTCTCTCAGGTGTGCTGTCATGGGTTCCGGAAAAAAACGGCTACCGGCAAGTAACCTTGGTGTTTCTAGAGGTTAGCGATTGGTTGAAAAGATGGGTTAAGGCTGGAATAAGCCTGGTGATAAGGCTGAAGAGGAGGTGGGATGAGATGGGGTCAAGTGCACAAGTGGTGAGGTACCATTTGGAGAGTAGATGAGTCAGCTCTCCTTCACTGATGGTGGGGAGGAAGGTTATGGGGGAGGGGTAGTGGTCTTTTATACATAGAGGCTGTGGAGGTTGGGCAGTAAAAATATGCCTTGTTTGGTCAACCTTATTTTTTTAAATGGGCGGCAAAGTCATCTGCAGAGTTCAGGGAAGTCGGAATGGTAAGTGGAGGGCGGAGGAGGGAGTTAAAAGTGTAGAATAACTGTTTGGGGTTGTGGGATAAAGAAGATACAAAGGTTGTGAAATAGTCCTGTTTAGCAGAGTTGAGGGCTGATTTGAATGTGAAAGTTGCTGTTTTGAATTCGGTGAAGTCTTATTGAGTGTGTTTTCTTCCAGCACAGCTCCGCAACCCTGGAACCTGCCAAAGTGTTTAGTGAGGTTATTGTGCAAAAATTGTCTATTGATTCGTCGCACTCTGCCGTGCACGAGAGGGCTGACCAAGTCAATAGGTGATTCCAGTGTGGTGTTGTAGAAAACAGTGGCACTGTCTGTGTCATGGTGTGAAGATATGGAGAACAGCGGTAGAATAGAGTCAGAAAGAGAATGTCTAGATGTGCAAGGTTTCCGCTGAGGGTGTGCTAGTTTCTGAACATGTGGGCAGGTGAGGACCACAGGGATGAGAAAGTGAGTAGATGGTGGACAGATAGGGGGAGACGTGAGGTTGTGAGGTTAGATAGGCAGCAGAGGGAGTGAAGAGAAGGTCTAGTGTATGTCCGTCTGTGCTGGTGAATGCGAAGGACTGAAGACCAAAGGATGAAGCAAGGGATAGGAGCTTGAGGCCTGCAGGCTGGTGGGTGTCAGTAGGGATGTTGAAGAGAGAAAGTGTAAAAGCCAGGTGGAGCAGTGGCCGGGCCCTGGGGTCAGTGATATGACGACCACTTGTAGGTTGGAGGGAGAGTAGATATGGACAGAGTGCACTTCAAAAGAGCAAAGGATGAGGCAGGGTAGAGGTGGGACTGGGTTGAAGGTGCAGTTATTTGAAAGAAGAAAACCCACTCGTCCACCATGTGTATTTCCAGTTCTAGGAGTGTGGGTGAAATGAAGGCACCAAAACACAGTGTAGTGGGTGAGGCTATGTCAGAGGGTGCTAACCATGTTTCAGTTAGGCCCAGGAAGGATAGGTTACGAGAGGTAAAGAGGTCATGAATGGCATGGAGCTTATTGCAGATGGAACAGGCGTTCCTGGGCGCTCCAGAGATGGGGTACGGTGGAGTTGAAAGATGACAATGCTGGATGAGGAAGGCCGGGCAGGATATAATTTTCTGACACTTTTACTTCTAAGTACAGCTGGTTTCGTGATCTTCACGGGTCTCCTAGGTGCTGACACCAGTCCTCAGTGTCCGTCCTGTGCCGGGACTTCAGAAAATTCTGTATTTCACAAATTATTTTGTCCCCTTTTACAGCCTCTTCTTTTTGCATAAATGTGCTCTTGGCACCAGGTTCCCCAGTCTAATCCAATTTTCTCCTATTCTTATTCTCTCTTTCTCCTGAATGGCTGACTAAGGATGGACAAGGACTGGACTGACGTTACCAAAAGATTATTAAACGTCGCCTTTGAGATCATCTATCTGCTGACTGGAGAGGTAAACCTTTCTATCATCTCTATTGAGTCAGATATCAGGAAGGTCAAATACAAAGTAGGAAGGGATAGGAGCAATCCAGTGTCCTGGATAACGGAGTGAAAGAACAGCAGAAACCATGAAGATCAGTCATCAACATGGTCATGTAGGCATCAATCAATAGTGACGCATTGTAGGAGCAGTGACTGTGGTAAGCAGCATGTCACAATGAAGGTGGAATTCTACCACAATGTCAGGAAGGTTAGCGGCCATATTTCTAGGATTAGTTTGTAGTTCATCAAAGGGAGCTTGGGTTGAAGGGGTAAGGCTGTAATCCTCCAGAAAGGCAATATGACATTTCTCTCCTCACACAGGATTATACAATAGTGAAGAAGACATCAGGTGACTGTGGGACTCCCGGCAGCCAAGAGTCAGGAGGGCGGAGCAGGAGGCGGAGCCCCATCACAGATCCTCCCCCGCTCTCCCAGATGTGTGAGAGGAGTAATAAAAAGATTCTAGAACTCGCCAACAAGATGATGGAGCTGCTGACCGGAGAGGTGACTGCTGGGACATTATACAGGGCCGGCACTGGAGGATTCTGGGTAATGACGGTATCATTGTATGTGTCAGGTTCCTGTAAGGTGTCAGGACGTCACCGTCTATTTCTCCATGGAGGAGTGGGAGTATCTAGAAGGGCACAGGGATTTGTATGAGGACGTCTTGATGGAGCATGGCCAACATCCTACTCCACCAGGTAAGGAGAGACATGTATATGAGCCTCGTGGTCCGCTGCCGTGGGCGCAAGCTATCGTTGCCATTGTGAAGCTGTAATAGTCACGTTCATGCTCGTGTGTAATGACGTGAAAGGTAGTAATGTCCCAAGTTAGCGTTGAAATATATCTATAGGCATTTATTCCTTTATCTTCTCCATTGAGTTGGTTTCGTAGAGTACGTTATTCTGCTATGCGATTTTATGCAGAGGCATCCTGCAAAGATCATATACTGTGCTGTATGTGTTTGTTTTTATCAACTTGTGAACGTATAAGCCACGTATGTCAGATGGCACGAGCCCTGAAGCCCAGTGATTGGCTGCAGCAGTCACGTGTGCACTACTGCAGCCTGCGAACACATCCCGAGGCAGAGGCAATGAGCTGCACTATGGGGAGCATGAGTAACACTGGAGTTTACTATTTTGACCTTTCTGAAGCTGTGATGAACCCGCACCTCGCCACCCCTCATATTACGTCAGCAGGATCACGTCATGTGCTCTCCCCACTTTCACCAATGTGACCTTCCGCACCTCCTGGGGATACGTAAGGTCAGCTTGGCACAGTTTTACACGGACACCGCCCTGTCCACACGGGCCCAGGGAGGCACGGGGAGTGAGAGGATGTGGCCCACACAGTCACTGACGTGGCACCATACTCACTACCCTGACAGGCCCTTTCTCTAGCACCAGAGACACAGCGTCTGCTCAGCCCGGTAGGACTGCCACCAGTTCCCCGTTAGATATACACCTGGTCCGCTAATGGGATTATATTGGTCCAGAAATGAGCTTCAGTAGCATGGAAAGTGAAGCCGAGAAACAGATGTGTGGATCGAGATAAAAGCACAGCCCAAGGGTAAATTAGATATTTAATCGCCTTAAGGGCACGTTAGACAATACAGTATATATACAATGGTTACACATATACAATGATCAGATACACAAATAGTGGTAGGGCAAACAATTTAAGCAGAAGGATCATGGCAATTACCGGTTTAAGGTTCGACCATGTGTGTGCTGGGCCGCCAGCTGGTTCCCGTGGTCCCCGCTTTCCAAGTGAACCGCAAGCATAACAGAGAGAGAAACCACATAGCCTTATACTAACCTTCATCCACTTTGGGTCCATCCCCAACTGCCTTCTTGGCTGAACCTAAATCCTCTCTCCTTGCTTCTAGCAGCTAAAAACTATTAAACCTAAGATGGGTCATAACTCCTTAATGGATGATCTTATGGAGGCGGTTTTGGTGCCATCACATCTGGCCAGGCTCTACTACGCGTTGAGATTGAAGACAGCTTTGCTACCTAGCTCCTACTAGCCATTCTGTGTATCTCAACCCCCTGTGGTGCTAGAACGGATCGAGGACCTGCAAGGCGTTAGGTCCGTACTAGAGATCTGAAAAATGTAACTGGTGTGTGGCCAGGGCGTACGATAAGTCCATATTCTCCTTATGAAATCATAGCTGACTCAACAAAGCAGTTAGACCTCATGGTGTCCACAGGGTAAGCAAGCAAGCCTTTTGTCCTGAGCTTAGCCCCTTCAAAGTGTGAGATCTGTCACTCACAGCCTCTTGAGACTTGTCCACCTGGAGTCCAGTTACAGCTGCACAACAGAAGGGGGTTTTATAATCCCATGCAAAATAGGATACAAATGATTAACAAAAAAAATATATCTCCAATATTCTTCACAGAAGCCAATGAGGAAAACCACTTAATGACAATAATTTATATAAAATTCACCAGGATTGCTCAACATGTCACTGTGGAGAAACAGGGTCACTGGGTGCTCTCGTCCGCGGGCCCGGCTGCCTTTAACAAGACTGCATGGACCAGGGCTCATACCACTGAACGCCCGCTCTATCTCCCCGTGGGCAACATACTACACAGACAGCGCAGGGTTAGGGTAAAACAGTGTAGCAATAGTTTATTGAACCACAACACCTAATAGCAAACAGAACAATCCCAGCAATTACCCAAGATGGTGCACATTACAGGGTCTCACCCTTCCGCTGACTCGCCGGGATAATGATAGATGTTATGTCAGAACTCCCAGGGTCGCTATTCCACCTGTGATACACACACACACACAGAGAAGAGGTAACGACAAGCGTAGGGAGATGACCGAGAACAGTTCTGTGTTCCTTCAGCCAGGTCCGATGTACCCTCAGCTGAGATCCTGAAGAGTGACGCCAACCAGAAGAAAACAAGTCTCTTTTATACCAGAGGCAGGTGATCTATTTTTAGATTTACCCAGTGTCCTTCAGTCCACCCTCACAGCCTTTCCCTATCTACCTTCGAAGTCAACAAACTGGTTATAGAATACAATACACAATTAGCATATCAGTGTGAGGGATCTCACAGGGGAAGGGGGGGTCGACTTCGCTCACCTAGGTGAGAGATGGACCTAGCAGGGGTAGGCTCTCTGGCGCCACCACTTGCCCCAGGTCAATCAGGGAACTGCACTGAGGGCAATTAGTCACTGGAAAGGCTTCCCTTATAGGTACGAGTTAGTGAAGCGTTCCTAGTGAAGGGGGATATATATCACGAGTCCAGGCTGGGGATATATATATATATAAAACTCCCGGCCATCACTGCCAGAGTTCCTCAGTAAAACAATGCGGTATTCTGCCACCAGTTCCTCGTTTGAAATAAGCCCCGTCCGACAACAGGCTTATATCGGGTCAGGAACCAACCCGGTAGCGTATCATATAACCAACCAAGCATGCAGACGTGGGGATTCGTGGATCGAGATAAAAGAGCAGCCCAAGAATAATTTTATATTTAATCACCTAAAATGCGCACTAGAACTATACAAGCAGATATTTACAGAACAATATACAAGTATGCAGTCAGGGGTGTAGTACAAGGAATAGGGTATAGATAGGTTACAATTACCGTGTTATGTAGCATGTGACCACCGGGAGGCGCTGATGGATCACAGGTTCAAATCTTAGTTACGCCGATTCGGATGATGTGCTCGGCTAGGCTCAGAGATATTGCGTTCTGTTATTATAGGTCATTTTCCAGCTTCAATACCTCATAGCCTTGCTGTGATTTGTTGTACGACGAGGTATATCCATGTGTTTCAAGTCACACAAAAGGGTTCAGTTTGCCTGTGGCTTGCAGGGGATTTCTCACCTTTGTGTTATGAGCTTCAAAGGCTTGTTCTTAGTTTTTAATTAAAGATAAACACTGCATGGCTTGCTGCCCATCCGAATAGGGTGGAGAAGTGTTAGTCCTGTTCCATTCACTACTCCAAATGGAAAAATACTGGAAAAAGCTTTTTACAATTGGATTTATTCCAAAAATATTTTTTAAAAGTGCTCATGCGCTAACAACATAAATTTTTTTAAAAACCACAACGCATTTCTGCTCTGAATGAGCCTTCCTCAGGTGTATTGTAATATTGTTACTCTGGAACACCACCTGGAGGTTGCTCCAGAATCAAGGTCCTTTAGGGAGGATTCCAGCTACTAGAGGGAAGCGCCTCCGAAAAAGCTTTTTCCAGTATATCATCTAATACATACAAGCTTTGACTCACAAAATTCTTCATCAAGCAAGTAAAAACCGTGCACACCCCAGTATAGCAAGCCCAATGGACATCACACCAACTCACATCATTGTGTAGATATCTCCATCCCTCAAAATGTGTACAATCATATTGATAATGTTCTGTGATGAGTGTCCTAATTACAAGACATCACATTCACATTCTGGACATGTAATATAAAGATACATGCAACATAAGTTCAATAATTCAGAACGTTGCGTCCCTGGTGTTGAGCCGACTCTAATGCGCACGTATTGAGCTGCTGTCGCACGTTCTCCCTCTCATCTTGCATCCTTAGCGCCTACAACTTATTCTAACATTTCGCGAGACCTCTTTATCCAAAGTAAAGGTCCACTTAAACCAGACAATTTGTGGGGCTGCAAGGCCGGACCCACCACCACTTGGATCATATGAGAAGCAAACATCTGTAACTTTCTTTCCGTTGCTGCCGATTATCTGAGCTTATGATTCTGTCCTGGGTTCATGGAAAAAACATTTCCAGTAAATGGAATCATATCTATCTCTTCTTTTATCTTGTGTATCCCAAGAAAGGAGAAATCTACCAGAGAGATGTCCCCGTCCTCTTAATTCTCAGGATCGTCCAGAGGAAGATCACAACGTCCCGGAGAATCAGGTAGATGATGCTGAAGTGTCATCACCAAAATACGACCATAAAGAGATGGAACCAAAGTTCACATGATATTTTTCTCTTCTTCTTTGGTTAGGGCGAAGATCCAATTGATATTAAGGCTGAAATTATAGATGAAGAAGAGGCAATGGAGGCCGATCAGCCGTGTAAGGAGGGGAGACCAGCAATGGTTGTAAAAGAACAAACAAAAAAGTTGCACTCTATAGTGCTAAAGCATGTCAATGTGAAATATATGAATAGCAATACGGCTTCTGGATACTAGAAAAAATGAGACGCTTAGCACATGATTAGGCCAGTATATTTCACATTGACGTGCTTTAGCACTACAGAATGCAACTTCTTTTGTTTATTGTATATGGAGGTGGCTGCTCCTAGCTTGCACCTGTTCACATTAGCTTGGAAGTGCCAGTCAGTGTTTTTGACATTTTTTGGGAGAAGCAAAATAGGAATCTTGTGGGTATGATACCTTTTAATGGCTAACAAAATATAGTTTAAGATATTAGAGGGCGAGCTTTCGAGACTGCTTACGTCTCTTCATCAGGCTGGTGTAACAAAATATTTGAAGAAACAATTATATACAGTGAAAATCACAGGCATGGTGTGATACATGGACATTTAAATAAACAAACACTGAAATAAACAAACACTGAGCTTAAAGAGAGAATCCTTAATTAGGTAAGATTAGATAAGTGGTGTGAAAGTTTTATGGACCCCATATGCATGTGAGATCAAAGGACTGGTGGTGTCTCCATTGTTTTTGGAGGAAGTTGCTCAGATTTGGTAATGGGACATGAATCCTCCTGATAGATTGAGTCCTGTGTGAACAGAATCAAAGATGTTAATGAATTTGCTTTCCCAAACTCTGCGATGTTTTTGCGATTGGAAATTGCCTTTCAAAATGACAATTTTCATATTGTCTATGTTGTGTCCTGGACCACAGAAATGTTTAGCCACTGGTAGATGGTTTTTTTTGTCTGTAATCGTATGACGATGAGACCTCATCCTTGCTCTCAGTCTCTGTCCTGTTTCTCCAACATAGAGGCCACACCAATATACCACATTAGAGGAGGAACATGTGAATGTCACGGGGATCTTATAGTTTTGCTGTGTGTTGGGGACTTGGATCTTGTCGTTGGTCTCTATATGACTGCAAGTTTTGCATCTTCTCCCATTGCAAGGATAGGTCCCTCTTGGTGAATCTGAGGGCATTGAACTTCGGATCATGATGTTTCTTAAATTTGGAGGTTGCCTGTAACATAGCAAGGGGGGGTCTTTGAATAATATTTTTAACTGGTCGTCCTTGTGTAGTATATGGTGAAGTTTTTTAGCCGTTTTTCTTAGTATTTCAAGCTGTGGGTTGTAGGTCACTACCAGAGGTACACGGTGATTTTCCTCTCTTTTCCTGTATTGAAGTAATTGGCTTCTAGGGATCCTTGTGGCCCTAGTGATCTGGTCATCAATGGAGGTGGGATGGTAACCTTGAATTAAAAATGACATTTTAAGTTGAGTTAGGTGTTTATCCCTGTCCTTAGGACTGGAACAGATACGGTTGTATCTGAGGGCCTGGCTGTAGACAATGGACTTTTAATGTGTTTAGGATGGAAGCTGTCTCATCTGAGGTATGTGGGACGGTCAATTGGTTTCCGATACACTGATGTTTGGAACAAACCATTTTGGACTTTTATGGTGGTGTCTAGGAAGTTGATTTTTGTTTTTGAGTGGTCCAATGTCAAGTTTATGGTAGGATGAAATTTGTTGAATTTGTCATGGAAATCTAGAAGTTCTTGTTCGGACTCAGTCCAGACTATTAAGATGTCATCAATGTAACGGAAATAGGCAAATGGTTTGATGGAGCAGGATGTTAAGAAGTCATTTTCCAGTTTAGCCATGAAGAGGTTGGCATACTGGGGTGCCATTTTACTTCCCATAGCGGTGCCGGTGCGTTGTAGATATAGCTCGCTCCTCACCGAAAGAGAAAAAGTTGTGTGTGAGGATGAATCTGGTGAGTGTTATTACAGACTCGGACGGGATCCCATTGGCCTCAAGAAACATTCGGCAGGCAGTTAGTCCATCTTCGTGTGGGATGTTAGAATATAAGGATTCGACATCCATCGTGGCTAAGATGGTGCTGTCGGGGAGGGAACCTATCGTGGATAGCTTATTTAGCAGGTCTGTAGTGTCCTGTATATAGCTGGCTGTCTTCCTTACCAGCGGCTTAAGGATGTTTTCTACCCACCCTGAGATTTCTTCAGTGAGTGTTCCCACCCCTGAGATGATTGGCCTCCCTGGGTTGCCTGGCTTATGAATCTTGGGAAGCATATAGAAAGTTCCCATCCTTGGATTCTCAGGTATTAAGTCCAGAAGGTTTATGGAGTCTGTACACAGACATTTGATGACTTTTTTCAACTCCCTCAAATATTTTGGAGTTGGGTCATCATCCAGTTTGGTATAGTACTGTATATCCATCAGTTGTCTGTGTGCCTCTTTGATGTAGTCGGTTGTATTAAGGAGAACTATGGCACCACCTTTATCTGCAGGCTTAATGACAATGACATTTTTTGTCATTGTGGTTGTAAAAGAACAACCTCTAGATAAAAATCCCATCATCTGGTCCCTGCCCACAAGGGCTCACAGTCTACAAGGGTTGGGTGAGGATACAGTAGGTGAGGGTAGAGCTGGTCGTGCAGCGGTTTGGTGGATCGGTGGTTACTGCTGGTTGTAGGCTTGTCGGAAGATCTAGGTCTTCAGGTTCCTTTTGAAGGTTTCCATGGTAGGCGAGAGTCTAATATGTTGGGGTAGAGAGTTCCAGAGTAGAAGGGATCTACGGGAGAAATCTTGTATGTGATTGTGGGAAGAGGAGATAAGAGGGGAGGAGAGAAGGAGATCTTGTGAGGATCGGAGGTTGCGTGCAGGTAAGTACTGGGAGATGAGGTCACAGATGTTTGGAGGACTCAGGCTGTGGATGGCTTTGTAAGCCATGGTTAGGGTTTTGAACTGTTCTGTGTCTCCTACAGATGAAAGAAACCCACCAGAAAGCTGTCCCCGTCCTCTGTATTCCCCGGACCATCCAGAAGAAGATCACAACGTCCCGGAGAATCATCAGGTATCAGCTCTGTACCAGATCTATTGAAGGACATGTGGATATTTTCCCTACACTCATAAATTATGTTGTAGAATTTTGGTGGTTCCTTTTTTAAATCCTTTAGATTTTCTCATCTGTTTGCCGTATTGTACTGAATCATTCCTTATGTCAAATCAGGAGGAAGCTCTGACTATCATTAAAGTGGAGGTTAAAGCAGAAGAAGAGAGAATCTGGGGTGATCCACTGAGTGACGAAGAAGAGGAATTTACACTCGATCTTACCACAGGTATGTAATAGTGAATTTAGAAAGGGAATTCATAACTTTCTTGGATTATGTACACACAAAGTCCATTTTCTGAGTTTTCAGAGCAGAAACTTAAAGTTTTTAAGATTTGGAGAGTTTCTGCTTCAAACAGCTCTGTGAGCACATAGCCTTGAGCATGAAGTGCCACGAGCGTGCCACGTTAATTTCACCATTCGGGCAAACGTTATCTGATTTATTTGGATTACCCTGAAAGAGAAACAAACAACATCATCATCATTGTAAATCTAGATTTATTAGGTCGCTTGATTAGGAATACCTTAGTAGTTGCGTTGTATCATCAGAGGATTTGCTCGATTGCCCGACACGGATGTATTTTTCTAATTCTGGAGTTGTATTAAGTCTGGGTTTATGTAGCAAAAATTATCACTTTGTCATTGATACTTTAAAGCCAAATTCACAAGTCCATAAAACACGGACCATGCTCGGGTCACAATACCCAGACCCACCGATGAGTCTCCTGAACTGCCTCATATATTCCTATGAGGCAGTTAGCTCGGGACACAACATCCATCGGTCAGACCAAGTAGTGTGAGCTGGTCACAGTCCAAGTTTCGCAGATAATGACTTTGTTCAAAGACTGGTATTACACATGTAATTGCTTTTACAGTTTCATTGGATTTGCCAATCCTGGTGAATCGTTAATATGAGCAAATGTTATACAAAGCTTTGTAATAGTGGACTTACGTGTGGTTTGTGGATTAGTTTTTATTTTCTCCAGATTTGTATTCAAAAGGAATGAGAAATAAAAAAGAAGGACTGAGACTTGTTCTCTTTCCTCATGGATCCACTTCTGACTTTGGCATGAAAAAATGCATCAAAACTGCATGTGTGTTTCCTGTATGTTAATAATGTTATACATTTGTCTACTTTGTGAATTTTAAAAAATTCCAAAATGAATTTTTTCATCCTATAGAAAATCCTGATGAAGACTTCACATTACCACTAACTTATAAAGTAGAAGATGAAAATATTGTGCATCACGTCTCGGGAGTCTTTAATGCACATCCAAGTCTTCATAATACTGATCTCTCAAATAATCCCCCAAATGATGAGATTTCTACTTGTGACCAATCAAACCTTACTACAAGTACAGATCATGAAGGAGGTTTAGCTTTTCAATTTGGAGAACAGTTTTTAAAAAGCTCAGCTCTTAGTACACACAGACGAATTCATGTAGGAGAGAAGAAATACTCCTTTTCAGAATTGGGGAAAAGCTTTACTCAAAACCCAGGACTTTATCAACATATATTAAGTCAGACAGGAAAGAAGCCATACTCCTGTTCAGAATGTGGAAAGTGTTTTGACTATAAATCAGCACTTATTCAACATGAGAGAAGGCACACGGGGGAGAGGCCATTCTCCTGTTCAGAATGTAGGAAATGTTTTACCAAGAAATCAAGCCTCACTCAACATGAGAGAATTCACACAGGAGAGAAGCCGTATTCATGTTTAGAATGTGGGAAATGTTTTTCAAATAAATCAAGTCTTGATACCCATGAGAGAATTCACACGGGCAAAGTGCCGTATTCATGTTCAGTATGTGGGAAAAGTCACACAGTGGTGAAGCCATTTTCATGTTCACGCTGTTCAAAATGTTTTACAAAAAAAGCAAATCTTGTTAGACATGAGAGAACTCACACAGGAGAAAAGCCGTATTCATGTTCAGAATGTGGGAAATGCTTTCAAGATAAATCAGGTCTTGTTGTTCATGAGAGAATTCACACAGGAGAGAATCTATTTCCATGTCCAGAATGTGGGAAATCTTTCACAAAAAAATCTGAACTTGTAACACATGAAAGAATACACACAGGAGAGAAGCCGTATTCCTGTTCAGAATGTGGGAAATGCTTTTCAGTTAAATCAAGTCTTGTTACACATCAAAGAAGTCACACAGGAGAGAAGCCACATTCCTGTTCAGTATGTGGAAAGTGCTTTGCAAATAAATCAGGTCTTGTAACACATAGGAGAACTCACACAGGAGAGAAGCCTTATTCATGTTCATATTGTGGGAGATGCTTTGCAGATAAATCAAGTCATGTTAAACATATGAGAGGTCACACAGGAGAGAAGCCTTATTCGTGTCCAGTATGTGGGAGGAAATTTACAAATAAATCATGTCTTGTCACACATGAGAGAATCCACACAGGAGAGAAACCATTTTCATGTTCTGAATGTGGGAAATCTTTTACAAATAAATCAGATCTTAATAAGCATCAGAGAATTCACACAGGAGAGAAGCCGTACTCGTGTTCAATATGTGGAAAATGCTTTACAGATAAATCAGGTCAAATTAAACACGAGAGAAGTCACACTGAAGAGAAGCCAATTTGATGTTCAGTATGTGTAGAATGTTTTACAGGAAATCACATGAAACTTATCAGTAGTATTAGACTGGATCTGGCAAACACCCAACTAAGGTCAGCTGTGATCGGGATCCATAGAGGAAATGTGCTGTGGATATAAGGAAGAACAAAAAAAAGTATTTTTTACTTTTAAAGCAATGAATAAGAATTGTCACAATGAACCTTGATTCTTATTACTGTATTCATTACTTTACACACACATAGTAAAAAAAAACGTGAGGGTGCCCCCATGTATATTTAGTATTTTTTTAACATATGTGGACATGAATATTTGATGATAAATGTTATGGAATTGAACAAAATAAACAATTTAATTTGAAATAATTTGTTAACAAATTCACAGAAATTCTTCTTTCTGGTGTATGAATACCTACAAAGTAAGGGATTAGGTAGTGAAACAGTTATCCATTGGGTTAGAGAGGACTTCCGCACTCCATATAGCTGGCTCTGATGGCCGCAGCCATTTTTTTTTCTCTTCAATTGTAATATAAAAAATAAGCAGAAGGAAAAGCTGAGGTTCAAAACTTCACATAACGGCTCCTAACAAATGTAATACAGGCCAAATTCAGAACAATAAGTAAAAATTCAAGTAATGCAGACCTTACAACCAGATATGAATGTAATCAGCACCAGCAGCAAACATCGACCTTGAAGGGCCCATGTTCAAGACTTGTTTCTATCCTCCGCCCCCCATGACTGTTTGGCCCTACACACGCACAGTTACTTGCATGTTCACATTAGACGCCTATATAAAATATGCACTTGCTAAGGTATTACATGTACAATCATACATTACGCACACAAATAGTGCAGACATGTATAAAATATATACACAAACGTCTACACAGTGACATTTCCTCAGATGTGAGAACATTTTTCTTATATTCATTCATTCATAGTTATAACAGCCAAAACTTTTTTCATGTAAGTTTCACTATATAAGACCTTTTTTTGGCAAGACAAGCTGTGTTTTTTTTTTTTCTAGGGGACCACCTTACCAAAAACTGTTGTGAATGTTACATTTGTATTAACTTTTTAATGGGTCCGATGGGGAAAAATAAAAAAACATAATGCCATTTTTTATGAAATTTACCAATCATCATAAAAAATAAAAATCTGTTCATTGTTGCACAGGATGTTATGATTACAGCAATACCAAATATGTCAGTTATGAACTGGTTTGTAAAATCTATTTTGAAAAAGTATTAAAGTGATTATTGTAATTTGTTCTTATTTTTTTAGTAATCTTATTAATGAATCTTAATTGTTTTGAAGGGAGCACTGTTGGGAGCTAAATTTTGACATTTATGAGTCTATTCTTAGGAAGACTAGGAACTGGTTCAGAACTCTCAGTCTGAGATGGACAGAAACTTCAGGAGAGCGAGTCTGCATTTATATTTTTAACACCACAAATTCTAATCGGAGAAAGAACAGAACCGATCGACATTGCCTAGAATTCCAGAAGAGATTCAATAAGAATCTCCTGTTCTGGAAGGTGCGGGGGCCGGGCTAATATAAAAGGAGCACAGGAGACCAGCAGGAGGGAGTTGACGCAGAGACAGACAGGAGGAAGGAAGGAGAGACCTGCTGAGGAGTGGAGAGGACGCCCAGGCCAGCTGCCCCGTGTGAGCAGATTGAGAGACCCACGTGACTCGGGGAGAGGACGTACCCGAGCGGAGCACAGAAGGGGGAGAACTGTGAGGCACCTGACACTGCCTCACTCCAGCCCGTGAGTGCGGCCTGTCCGCCTCCAGCCGTGATCGCCGCTGCCTCACCCCAGCCCGCGGTTGTGGCCTGTCCGCCTCCAGCCGTGATCGCCGCTGCCTCACCCCAGCCCGTGAGTGCGGCCTGTCCGCCTCCAGCCATGCTCGACGCTGCCTCACCCCAGCCCGCGGTTGCGGCCTGTCCGCCTCGAGCCATGATCGCCACTGCCTAACCTCAGCCCGTGATTGCGGCCTGTCCGCCTCCAGCCGTGATCGCCACTGCCTCACCTCAGCCCGTGATTGCGGCCTGTCCGCCTCCAGCCGTGATCGCCGCTGCCTCACCCCAGCCCGCGGTTGCGGCCTGTCCGCCTCCAGCCGTGATCGCCGCTGCCTCACCCCAGCCCGCGGTTGCGGCCTGTCCGCCTCCAGCCGTGATCGCCGCTGCCTCACCCCAGCCCGTGAGTTGCGGCCTGTCCGCCTCCAGCCTGATCGCGCTGCCTCACCCCAGCCCGCGGTTGCGGCCTGTCCGCCTCCAGCCGTGATCGCTGCTGCCTCACCCCAGCCCGTGAGTGCGGCCTGTCCGCCTCCAGCCGTGATCGCCACTGCCTCACCTCAGCCCGTGATTGCGGCCTGTCCGCCTCCAGCCGTGATCGCCGCTGCCTCACCCCAGCCCGCGGTTGCGGCCTGTCCGCCTCCAGCCGTGATCGCCGCTGCCTCACCCCAGCCCGGGTTGCGGCCTGTCCGCCTCCAGCCGTGATCGCCGCTGCCTCACCCCAGCCCGCGGTTGCGGCCTGTCCGCCTCCAGCCGTGATCGCCGCTGCCTCACCCCAGCCCGCGGTTGCGGCCTGTCCGCCTCCAGCCGTGATCGCCGCTGCCTCACCCAGCCCGTGATGTGCGGCCTGTCCGCCTCCAGCCGTGTCGACGCTGCCTCACCCCAGCCCGCGGTTGCGGCCTGTCCGCCTCCAGCCGTGATCGCCGCTGCCTCACCCCAGCCCGTGATTGCGGCCTGTCCGCCTCCAGCCGTGATCGCCGCTGCCTCACCCCAGCCCGCGGTTGCGGCCTGTCCGCCTCCAGCCGTGATCGCCGCTGCTCACCCCAGCCCGCGTTGCGGCCTGTCCGCCTCCAGCCGTGATCGCCGCTGCCTCACCCCAGCCCGTAGTGCGGCCTTCCGCCTCCAGCCATGCTCGCGCTGCCTCACCCCAGCCCGTGATTGCGGCCTTCCGCCTCCAGCCGTGATCGCCGCTGCCTCACCCCAGCCCGCGGTTGCGGCCTGTCGCCTCCAGCCGTGATCGCCACTGCCTCACCTCAGCCCGTGATTGCGGCCTGTCCGCCTCCAGCCGTGATCGCCGGCCTGCCTCCCCCCAGCCCGCGGTGTGCGGCCTGTCCGCCTCCAGCCGTGATCGCCACTGCCTCACCTCAGCCCGTGATTGCGGCCTGTCCGCCTCAGCCGTGATCGCCGCTGCCTCACCCCAGCCCGCGGTTGCGGCCTGTCCGCCTCGAGCCGTGATCGCCGCTGCCTCACCCCAGCCCGCGTTGCGGCCTGTCCGCCTCCAGCCGTGATCGCGCCTGCCTCACCCCAGCCCGCGGTTGCGGCCTGTCCGCCTCGAGCCGTGATCGTCGCTGCCTCACCCCAGCCCGCGGTCGCGGCCTGTCCGCCTCCAGCCGTGATCGTCGCTGCCTCACCCCAGCCCGCGGTTGCGGCCTGTCCGCCTCCAGCCGTGACCGCCACTGTCCCACTACAGCCCGCGGCTGTGGCCTACCCAGCTCTCAACTGCCGCCATCTCTCGCCCCCGGGAGGGGTGGACTCTGCCAGTGTGCTTCTCCAGGGCCTGTTGCGCCCCATCTACACCTGGGTGTAAGAACGCCTGAAGTCTGCAGCAACACCTCATCGGCTGGGCCCAGCGGCTGAGATGCCAAACGGACATCCATCGGACCACGACTCTGCAGGACGTCAGAGCCGATAAGTGACACTCTGTTTATTGTTAAATCTAGTTCTAGGACATCTAGTCGGCCCTATCGTGGCCCTATAGGTATTGGCCCTTGCCTAATAGCCGTTCGCTTACGTTAATGTGTATTGGTGAATAGCTTCCCTGTACGGAGAACCCCTGTTAGCCACTCAGTTATTTCCCTAATCAGCATATAAAGGTTCAATTTAAGCTTGCTCCGTCTCCGTCTCGTCACTGCAGCCCGCGTACCTGCGAATACCACACATGTGCTGTGACTGTGATACAGCCGCCACACATGCAGCTGCGGAGCCGAACAGCTGATCAGCCGGAGCGATCCAGGAAACCGGGTTCCTTCTGCAGCTTATTCGGTAAGTGCTATAGCTTGCCGAATAAGCAGGGAACCAAACAAATTCGCTCATCTCTTGAGATGGGCCAAATTACCTGGTCTGACCATGCCTGGTTGTGTTGGACCTTATCTCCACTCAACTGTTTGTTAGGGCTTGTCATTGGCGGTTAAACGAATTTCTAATTAAGGATCCAACTATCCGGAAAACCTTATTGGGCCATATCACCGACTTCTTCCATTTGAATGGGGGGGTCGGTTTCCTCTCCTTCAGTTTTATGGGAAGCTCACAAGACCGTTATGAGGGGCTACTGTATCAACGAGGGTTCCAGACTGAAAAAACGCTAAACTCGAATTTAACTAACCTCTCAATCAAAGAGGGACATAGGTTAGTTGAATAAGGTTGTAGGGATTAGAAATAAGCTAAAAGACCTTTTGATGCGCAAAGTTGAAAAACTACTTCTTTATACAAAACAAAAATATTACGAAAAAAGTAATAAAGCCCGTAGGCTATGGTCTAGATTACTGAAGGATAGAACTTTGAACTCTCATCCCCAGTCCCTGAGAGGGCCAAAGGCATGATTCACTATAATCCAACTGAAATTTAGAAACCATTTTATAATTTCTATAGTAAACTGTATAATCTACAAGACGCTCCCCACACATAGGGCTGATAGAAATATTATACTGCAAAACTTTATCAAATTGAAATCTTCCTGTTCTCCCCTCTGAGGCTTTGCTGTCTCTAATTCATCCTGTGACTCAGGAGGAGATTGTGGATATTTTGAAGGACCTCCCTTTGGGCAAATCCCCTGGACCAGATGGCTGACGGATTTATATTATAAAACCTTTGCAGCGGAGCTCTCTCCCCACATGGTTAAGCTGTTTGACTCCTTTTTGGAGGGCTCTCCCATACCGGACACTCTATCACATTCTTATTTAATTCTCATCCCAAAGCCCGGGAGAGATCCCTTGGACTGTTCAAACTATCGTCAAATTGCATTACTAAACTCTGATCTAAAAATTTTCACCCGTATACAGGCCGATAGGCTAAATTATTGTCTACCTCAACTCATTAATAAGAATCAAGTGGGGTTTGTCCCTAATCGTCAGGGGGGATAATGCTAGATGGGCAATAGATTTGATAGATGTTGATAACAGAAAGAAACTAGTCCTTTATATTGAACCTAGATGCGGAAAAGGCTTTTGACCGCCTAAATTGGTCCTCCCTGTTTGAGACCTTGAAGATTTTTGGTATTTTGGGTCCCTTCTTGACAGCCATAGGGGCACTGTACAGTTCCCCTTCGGCCTCAATTAAGCTACCCTTCCACACCTCTCCCTCATTTAATATATGGAACGGCACCCGCCAGGGAGGCCCCCTATTACCTCTATTGTATGTCTTGTATATAGAACCGCTGGCAGCAATGATAAGACAAAACCATATCAGGAGTAGAGGTTGGGAAGAAAATATATAAGATTTCTTTATTAGCGACTTACCTCCTTTTAACCCTAGCTAAGCTCAGTATTACACTGCCTAACCTTATGGACGATTTAAAAAATTATGGGGTATAAACTGAATATTTCAAAAACAGAAGCCCTGCCAACTAATATTCCCCCTGATGAATTAGATCATCTAAACCCAAGCTTTAAATTTAGATGGAAATCCGAGGCCATTAAATACCTTGGGGTTAACTTGTCTTCTTCTTACAGTAATTTATAGAATTCCAACTTTCCGCCACTTTTGAGCGACTTTGATGGACAGGTGGATGCCACTCTTGCTCTCATTAATAGGCCGAATTTCCTTCCTATGCTACTTTATTATATTGAGACTTTATCAGTCACGGTTCCCTTGAGTGAACTTAAGTCCCTTCAGGCAGCCATGATGAGGTTCATTTGGAATAAGCGTCACCGGATCTCCTAGCGTGTCCTAGTCTCTCATAAATCACAGAGGGTCCTCTCCGTCCTGACATTATTAAATATTATTGGGTGACTCATTTACGTAGGAGTCCCTCATGGGCTTCATTATGGGCATGCAACAAATGGACTGAAATAGAAAAGCTATGGCTAGCCCCAATTCACCCAAATTCACTATTATGGTCTGTTAGGGCCTCTGGAATCCGGTATCTTTGCTGGGCCCTATGCTGTTCACAAGGGAGGTCTGGCTTTCATGTATGAAAGGTTTAGTCTGGCCTCCCCTAACCCGCCAATGATCTCTTTCATATATCAGCCTTTGTTACCAAATAGTATGGATCACACAATGGTTCACCCCTGGACCTCTGCAGGATTGTTTCGGTTTGCGGACTGGTAGATGGGGACACGATGGAGCTTCTTCTGTTTGATGCTATTAAGTCCAAGTTTGCCATCTCTAACAAAGAGTTCTTCCAGTACTTGCAGATCAAGCATTTTCTTCCTCACTCCATGGCATACCAAGGTCTCTTTGACAACTGATTCCAAGAGGATTTGCAGAAGGGGTCCGTCAACCAAAGGATTAATTCCAGAAATATATAGGGTTCTAAGTTTTCCTCTGGAAGGCCAACAACAAAAGCATTCCTACATGAGCAGATGGGCTACAACAAACAGAACCTGAGGTCAAAGCTATTTGAAAAACCAATGCTTTTATTAAGTGCAAAAAAGAACACATGTAGGAGAAACAGGACAATTGTAAAATGTGAACGGCTTTCAATGGGTTAATAGCCCAGAATCAAAAGAAACACGGAACAGCGACTCATTTACATGGAGCCAATGTGGCTGAATGCGGATAGCTGTCTCAGAATAAATATCCCTCCTTAGTCATGAACATCACATTAACATGCAGTATAGATCACAGGATGTAGATAACAATCATATTGCACTTTGCCCCACAAGTATATCATTCTCTGCTGGTGTAATCGATGGGAAAAGCAACCATAGCACATGTAAAAAGTAGATATGAAAAGGTGTAATCCCTAAAATGAGGACTGTGAGTGTTATATGCTAAGGATGCAAGTCCCATGCTATATGGAAGAAAATGGGGAGGAGAAAGAGGATTGCATTATCATGAGCACATGAGTGTAGAGTGCTGGCAGTCTGAATACTGCTGAGTGCAGCCCAAGTGCTGAGGAGAAAGCTCTCCTGTAACACAATGCTATCAATGGATAAAGTGCAGCAAGTGCTTGGGAGAGGGAAAGCAGTAAGTGAAAGGAAAAAGGTCACGGAGACATACCCATCATGCTGCCGTCTAATGAGGTGCCGGGCCGAGTACCCCAACGCACGTTTCGCGGAACAGTCCGCTTCTTCGGGGCGTGGCTAATAATGGGAACCCAGCCTGTCTAAATACCCGGATGATGCTGGTCACAAGCTGCAACTCACCCAATGAGAATGCAGGTGAGTATAGGAAGCACAAATGTGCCATTGCTAGAGCATAAAAGTCTGCCATGTTGTGGACCAAAGCGCAACAGCGTCACACGGGGTGGGCCGGCGCCTGGCCGTCTCCCGGGCGACGCTGGAGAAGCCTGGAGCACAAATAGGAGTGATCACTGACACTGCCTGGGGCGGCGGCGCCCAACCGTCTCCATGGAGCGTGAGTGGGTAGAACATATGTGGAAGGAAGCAATATCTCGCTGCTGCAATTGTAAATGCTCAGAGGGGAGTGCAGCACTGAATGCATGGGAGTGACCATAGCATATATACAGCATGGATCAATCAAAAACCTCGTTTACAGAAAAAGAAGATATATATTTAAGGCAAATAAATAGAAATGTAAATTATCCAAACATACATAGTTCAATATACACAAAAATATAATATAGATGAAAGAGAAGTATATAAATTCTTGTGTTGGTAAAGATTCATCAAGGGTCATTCTTTTTCTTATTGCTTCACAATTTATTTGCTGCAACACCAGGTCAGTAAGTGAATCCATGCTGATAACAATAATGGAATCTACAACCAGATATGAAGAAACAGGATAAATGAAAAACAAGGAATGTTATACACTAAAAATAGATAAAATGGGAAAAAATAAATGAAAGGAGTGGAGAAGAGGGAGGATAAACACAAATAGCCAATCACTGCAATGCCCTTCTGTAAGATGGTGGTGGCCGCTGCCCATGTCATCTCGTTGCCCACAGTGTACGTACTTGCTCATTGGCTGAGAAAATGCCCTGGAAGCATTATGGGAAAATAGACTTTGGCGCTCGGGTCGACGATCACATGGCCGACTTCACGCTATGGTCGGTTTTCGCTCGGTGAAACTCGACTTTAGCGAAAGTCGGCGACTTATGAATCTGACCGACCTGTTTCGCTCAACTCTAGTAGTAACACAGCCTGGATTTGGGCAGAACGTCTAGTATGGAAGAGATGGGGCTGGGTCGCTCCACTGACAGTGCGGTTATTCCTCAGCAGCACCTCGGCATTGGGATATTATTATACTCTCTGCTCCACAGTCAGGATTGTCATGAAAGGAGCCCGTGGCCACAAAGAAGCGTCACCCTGCAGCAAGGGAATAATAAATCCCACACGTGGCAGTCAGAAGCAGAGAACAAAACAGCAGGAGGGAACTACAAGTCCCAGCATGACCAGGCAGGCTGTTATCACAGGACATAACAGGGGGAGAAGTGGCGTGGGAACTACTAGTCCCAGCATATCAAGGCTGTTATCAAAGGACATAACAGGAGCGGTGAGGAGGGAACTACAAGTCCCAGCATGTCCAGGCTGTTATCACAGGACATAACGGGAGCGGTGAGGAGGGAACTACAAGTCCCAGCATGTCCAGGCTGTTATTACAGGACATAACGGGAGCGGTGAGGAGGGAACTAAAGTCCCAGCACGTCCAGGCTGTAATCACAGGACATGACATAACAGGGGAGCGGTGAGGAGGGAACTACAAGTCCAGCATGTCCAGGCTGTTATCACAGGACATAACAGGGGAACGGTGAGCAGAGAACTACAAGTCTCAGCATGTCCAGGCTGTACCTGTGCGATATCACAGTATATTATAGGGAGATGATGGAACTACAGTGAAGATGGGGAACTACAAGTCCCAGCATGTCTCTGCTTCCGAGCTCCAGAGGAGACAATCCGCACAATCTATCTGAATTTCTCCATGGAAACCGCTTTGCACAGCAGCTCCACCCCCTCATATCACGTGGTCATCTCATAAAGTCCTTCTGCTGTCATCACTCTTGGGCTCCGCCCACTCACGTGACTGCACACATGATCGTTCATCGTCACGTGCCCTCTCCTGTGCGAGGCTCCGCCCCTCACGTCATCACAGGTCCTACACCAGAGCAGAGCTGCAGCCAGCCCCAGGTACAGGGAAGGTCCTGCAGGTGCCCGCTGTCTTGTGCTCTCTGTTATCAGCCGGCGGACTATTTCCCGTCAGTCAGAGACTTCTGTACAGAGTATATAGATATATGTGTGTGTGTAGGTGACTCCGGCCGGGAGGGAGGTCGCAGGTCCCCGGAGAGCGGTTTGTTTCCTCCCCTGTGGTTGCTGTGACCGGAGCTCTCCGCCCTCCCGTGTGACAGATGTATCAGGCCGGGGCTGGTGGTGCTCGGTCTCACGGCCCGGGGCTGGCTGTTATAGGTTCTGGTTAAGAGTAACGTACAGGACGGTGCAGACCCCCCATCCCCGGCTGCTCACAGAACGCTTCACCTGAGCTGCTGCGGAACCTCTTTTGCCACATGAAGCTTTAATTAAGCGCTGGCTGCACAGTTTGGGCCAAAATCTGCATCACGTCCTCTAGGTGTGAACCTTTCCCAGAGTGGAGCCTCTCCCCGCTCCACTGCTGTACCTGTAAGGCCGCGTTCACACAAACGTCTGAATTCTCGGGGCGGACACGTCTGCAAGGTCGAATACAAACGCATGAGCCATGCACACAGTGAACAGGTCTGTAGGACAGTGTTCACACCGCCGGAAGACTAAAACATAGAAAAGCACAGTAAAACAAATGTATAAAAATACTTAAAGTAAAGAAGTAACAGGAGACAGCAAGTGCTGGTAAAAAGATGATAAAACACGGTATTTGGTTGATACGTTTTTGCAAACGTCAAGGTATACCCGTATCAGAGCAGTCCCTAACTGATGTATTTAATCCCTAACTGACGTATTTAGAAACCTGATCATGTGTATAGTACCTATATGAGCAGGATTCAGAAAGGTCATGTCCAATGTGGAGACGCTGCAGAGAATGGTCTTTATGTGCATGGCTCACAAAGGAGGTACGGGTATACCTTGACGTTTGGTAGAGCGGCTTAGTATACATTTTTTGCAAAAAACGTATCAACCAAATACCCTGTGTTTTATCATCTTTTTACCAGCACTTGCTGTTTACTGTTACTTCTTTACAACAGAGTATTTTTATACATTTGTTTTACTGTGCTTTTCTATGTTTTATCCATAGAGAAGAAAGCGGATAGGCACATACCGTCCTGTGCAACAAAATCCTTAATTGTGGCATCATGTTACCAACAGCAGGCAGATAAAACGATGGAGCAAATACAGACGACGATCGTTTCGCGCTTACATTGCGCTTCAACAGGTCATTTTTGTATGTTTTAGTCTTCCGGTGGTGTGAACACTGTCTTACCGACTTGTTCTCTGTGTGCATGGCTCATGTGTTTGTATTCAATTGGTTTCTTGATTTTCCAAGATTAGGGAGGTTTTCCACCCCTCCCTTGTGAGCCATGCACATAAAGGCTGTTCTCTGCAGCGTGTCCACATTGGACATGACCTTTCTGAATCCTGCTCATATAGGTACTATACACATGACCAGGTTTTCAAATACATCAGTTAGGGATTAAATACATTAGTCAGGGACTGCTCTGATACGGGTATACCTTGACGTTTGGTAGAGCGGCTTAGTATACATTTTTTGCAAAAAACGTATCATCCAAATACCCTGTGTTTTATCATCTTTTTTTACTAGCACTTGCTGTCTCCTGTTACTTCTTTACAACAGAGTATTTTTATACGTTTGTTTTACTGTGCTTTTCTGTGTTTTACGTCTGCAAGGTCGGACTAGTAAGCCAACTGAGACTGGTGCTGGGATTTCTCTTCTTCATGCACTCGATCGCATGGACTTTATGATCGGTGAGTGTGCGGTCAGCGTGCATCCGCCACAAATCTGTCCGTCTGAACTGGGCCCAGGGGGGTTCTCACAGCCGACATCTCTGGCAGTAATGTGCCCCCTCAGGCAGACGGAGAGTGGTGGGGGAGCCACACACGGGGTCACACAGTGGCGGCCGTACCTGGTCAAAGGTGCAGATCCCAGAACTGCTTACATGCCCTAAATGTGCGTCAGGAATATTCCTTTCATCCACACGGTCAAAGCTCCGAGAACCTTTATTGACATTGTATCAGGCCGTCATCCCAGCGAGGTTCTGTTAACTATTTCCTCATCTGTTATCTATTAGTGAAATATGTTCAATGTTTGCAGTAAAATCCTCACCAGTCGCCGTCGTCTGCCGTTCCCAGCGTGGCTTCAGTCTTTCTCCTGCATTGTGTGATCGCACCTTCTTCTTACTGGCTCTTAGTGTGAACCATTCTTTACTGTAAGGCCCCGTCACACGTCTGTATAATACCGGTGTTATCAATCACTTAATATTCTGTCATCCGATTTTTTTTCCATTATGACTTAAAGTGAATCTGTCACCACATTTTTGGAGTATGAGATGCGGCCACCGCCATCAGGGGTTTATCTTACATTCTGTAATGCTGTAGATAAGCCCCCGATGTCACCTGAAAGTGAAGAAAAACTAGTTATATTATACTCACCCAGGGGCGGTACGGCATCCGATTAGTTCCAATGGGAGTCGCAGTCGGTTCGGCGCCTCCCATCTTCTAGCGAAGCCGGCCTCTTCTCTGCGTCCCATCGCGGCTCCTGCGCAGGCGCACTGCTCTGCCCTGGTGAGGGCAGAGCAGAGTACTACAGTGCGCAGGCGCCGGACCTCTCTGACCTTTCCCGGCGCCTGCGCACTGTAGTACTCTGCTCTGCCCTCACCAGGGCAGATCAGTGCGCCTGCGCAGGAGCCGCGATGGGACGGAAAGAAGAGGCCGGCTTCGCTAGAAGATGGGAGGCGCCGAACCGGACCGCGACACCCATCGGACCGGACGGGGTACGCCACGGGGTGAGTATAATATAACTCGTTTTTCTTATCTTTCAGGTGATATCGGGGGCTTATCTACAGCATTACAGAATGTAAGATAAGCCCCTGATGGCGGTGGCCGCATCTCATACTCCAAAAATGGGGTGACAGATTCCCTTTAACAAAAATCCGTTCCAGACTTTCTCCTATACTTTGCAATGTTAAACACATACAGCACACGGACGGTACACGGATTACACATGGATGCCGTCGCTGTACGTGTCTTACACGGACCCATAGTCTTGTGTTGTCCCTTGATATCTGTTCTGCTGGTAAAAAGCAGACATGTGAGCAGCAGCATAGATGATAATGGGTGCATATAGTATCCATGAAAAACCAGATGCCACAAGTACTGCAAGCATGGACATGTGAAGGAGGCCTGATTCTGAGAGCCTTGTTTTCAGTCTCATAGCTTTGCGATGAGGAAGTGACTTCTAACAACATAGAAATGTTCACAACTGCAGTCACATGATGCCGCAGAGGAGTGCAACGGCTCCGGAAATGGGAGAAGATGGTGACCGGTAACTAATTTTATGAGCACACTCTGAGCGTACACACTCTGAGCGTACACACTCTGAGCGTACATTACTGATAGCTAGAAAATAAGGATACAAAAACAAAAGCTGTAATTGGGACTTTATGCAGTGTAACTTGTATATTCTCTTGTTCAGTGTCCATTTCTGCACGACAACTTGTATAGACATAGAGCTGTAAGTTATATCAACTGCAGAATGTGAAGCCTGTGCCCGGAGGGGATCATTTCTAATGTCACAGTGGATGCAAGAACCATTATACAGATGACCAGAATAAGGATGCAATGAAAGGTACAAGGGTGCTGAGCACTGAAGAGGCTGTCCAGTGAGAGAAGTTATTCCCTATACACAGGATATCAGTGGAAGGGTACATACTCATTTGCGAGAAAAAAAAACGGCCGAGTGCCATGCCATTTCTGTGCGATTTTGCAACGCAACATCCGTATGATATGCGTATGCAAAGCGATTTTAACATGAGCTTTTACATCCAGCAGTTCTCTCTCTATGTAAAAACTCGTGTTAAAATCGCATTGTAATACACAACTGTACACACCAGTGTAAAACCAAATAATCTTCAAAACAGACACAAATATATATATATACAGTATACATATATATAGAGATATATTAAAAGTCGGCAGATGCCACGTACAGTATAGAATAGGTTATAATAGAATAGATATATACACATAGAATAGGTGTGTATATATATATATATTTATATTTCATAGAGATATGGATAGCAGAATAGGCGATAATTCAATTCCCGGCTTCTGTAAAATCATAGCAGAACCCGACAGGATATGACACATACAGTAACCATTGCATATCATTTTGATTTATATATGTCCCTGACTTCTAATGTTATTAGTGTCTGTGTGTAAAAATTTGGAGCTGTAGGTGTTAAAGTATTTATTCATGGAAAAAAATTGCGTGGGCTCCCGCGGTATTTTCTCCTCCAGAGAGGGAAAGCCAGTGACTGAGGACAGATATTAATAACCTAGAAAGGGACCATTGTTATTGCTCCCCCCCCCCCGGCTAATAGCATCTGGCCCCAGCCACCCCAGAAAAGGCGCATCTGTAACTACACTGTGACTACACTGAAGCAACATGTGTGCATATGTTAAGGCTATGTGCGCACGTTGCCGATTCTGCTGTGGAATTTTCCACGCAGATTTAGTGCAGATTTACTGCAGTTTTTGTGGGATTTCCCCTGCATTTTGAGACCTGTGGATTCCTATAATGGAGCAGGTCTCAAAACGCTGCGGATCTGCACAAAAGAAGTGACATGCTGCAGTGTTAAATCCGCACCAAATCTGCGCAGAAAAATCCGCAGCATGTGCACTGCGTTTTTTGATTTCCATTGACTAGAATGGTACTGTACATCACTTGCAGTTCTGCTGCGGAACTGCAACAGAATCCGCGACGTGTGCACAGACCCTCAGACAGGTAATACAAGGCTCAACATAGGTTGCAAATAATTTACATAAAAGTATTAGGCTATGTGCACACGTTGCGGAATTGCCATGGAAATTTCCACGGCAATTCCGCACCTCCCTGCCGCGGGAAATCCGCATATTATAGGTATGCGTATTCCCGCTAAACACTAGCGTTTTACAAGCTATCTGACAGGGTGGTCACACGAGTCAAACAAGTGTTTGACTCGTGTGACCAACTTTTTACTATTGATGCCGCCTATGTCGCATCAATATTAAAAAGATCTAATGTAAAAATAATAAAAAAAAATAATAAATAATAATATTCTCACCTTCCGGCGGCCCCTGCAGCTTTCCCGCCTTCAGCGACGCTCCCGGCAAGTTCCGTTCCCAGGAGTCCTTTGCGGCAATCATCCCGATGACGTAGCATCTCGCGAGACCGCTACGTCATCTGGGTGATCTCGCAATGCACTCCTGGGAACGCGATTGGCGGGAGCGTCGCTGAGAGGCGGGAAAGCTGCGGGGGCCGCCGGAAGGTAAGAATGTCATTATTTTTCATTTTAATTATTGTTTTTACATGGATATGGTACCAGGGAAGAGTCTCCTCTCCTCCAGACCCTGGGTACCATCCGCACATGAACCGCTTACTTTCCGCATGGTGGGCACAGCCACATGCAGAAAGTAATTGGTTCAATGCATTCCTATGGCGGCGGAATCGCCGCGGTTCCGCAAAAAAGAATGAGCATGCTGCGGATTCTCCCGCGATGCGGTTCCGACGCGGAAAAACCCGCAGCATGTGCACAGCATTGCGGAATCCCATAGGCCTTAATGAGTTGTATTGTGTAAGCGGTTTTGCCGCGGTTTCGCGGCGTTTCCGCCACGAAAAACCGCGGCAAAACCGCAACGTGTGCACATAGCCTTAGCAAGGAACGAGCATGCAAGATTATATACGCCAAAAATAAGAGACAAGTGTATAAAGAGCTCCAGAGATCTATACACCCATGTATGAATAGGTAGCGGATATGGCAGAGAGTGATCAAGGTGAAACGTCCACACAAGTGGTAATTTGTAAAGGTATACTAACCCCCGGCCATTGCACGTTTCACCGCGGCTTCATCTTTTTTCATTGCTTTTAATTGTATGATTAAATCGTGAATTCAATAAATGATCGTGTTGTTTTTCGGATTTCTGTGTGTCATGTTTGTTAATGGATACACAGGAACAAGTTACTCTTAACTTTTTTGTGTTTACATTTAACCCCTGTAGTGAATGTGAGGCGTCACATGTATCCTGTGATGTCCTGGAGAAGGTGCCGCACATCAGAGTCCTGAGCGACCGAGGATGGACAAGGACCAGAACAACCTCACCAGTAAAATACTCAGCTTCACCTTGGAAATCCTCCACCTGCTGAGCGGAGAGGTAACGTCTGTCCACGCCGTTACTGGATCATTTATCATCCGAAACATCGGAAAGGTAAAATCCATAAGAGGAAGTAACAGGAACGATCCGGGGTCCTGTAAGAGCTCCGAGCCTTGTAGGAAAGGTAAAAGTGAGGAACAGCCGACGACGAGAAGATCCGTCACCATGCTGGTCATTTGTGTCATGGTGATCCCAAGGAAGAGCAGGAGAAGCAGGGACCAGGAGCGTCGGGTGCGGGGTGAGGCGAGGAGTCACCACAGGGACCAAGAGCGTCGGGTGCAGGGTAAGACGAGGGGTCACCACAGGAACCAGGAGCGTCGGGTGCGGGGTGAGGCGAGGGGTCACCACAGGAACCAGGAGCGTCGGGTGCGGGGTAAGGCGAGGGGTCACCATAGGAACCAGGAGCGTCGGGTGCGGGGTGAGGCGTGGAGACGAGGTATCACCACAGAAA
>JARQOD010001608.1:0-94289 GCA_033576555.1 Oophaga sylvatica
GGCAGTGTGGAGGACGCAGTGCGCACAGATCAGTAGCGCGGCGGTGGTGGAGGACGCAGTGCGCACAGATCAGTAGCACGGCGGTGGTGGTGGAGGACGCAGTGCGCACAGATCAGTAGCGCGGCGGTGGTGGAGGACGCAGTGCGCACAGATCAGTAGCGCGGAACTGGTGGAGGACGCAGTGCGCACAGATCAGTAGCACAGCGGTGGTGGAGGACGCAGTGCGCACAGATCAGTAGCGCGGCGGTGGTGGAGGACGCAGTGAGCACAGATCAGTAGCACGGCGGTGGTGGAGGACGCAGTGCGCACAGATCAGTAGCGCGGCGGTGGTGGACGCAGTGCGCACAGATCAGTAGCACGGCGGTGGTGGAGGAGGACGCAGTGCGCACAGATCAGTAGCGCGGAAGTGGTGGAGGACGCAGTGCGCACAGATCAGTAGCACGGCGGTGGTGGAGGAGGACGCAGTGCACACAGATCAGTAGCGCGGCGGTGGTGGAGGACGCAATGCTCACAGATCAGTAGCACGGCGGTGGTGGAGGAGGACGCAGTGCGCACAGATCAGTAGCGCGGAAGTGGTGGAGGACGCAGTGCGCACAGATCAGTAGCGCGGAAGTGGTGGAGGACGCAGTGCGCACAGATCAGTAGCGCGAAGTGGTGGAGGACGCAGTGCGCACAGATCAGTAGCATGGCAGTGGTGGAGGACGCAGTGCGCACAGATCAGTAGCGCGGCGGTGGTGGAGGACACAGTGAGCACAGATCAGTAGCACGGCGGTGGTGGACGCAGTGCGCACAGATCAGTAGCACGGCGGTGGTGGACGCACTGCGCACAGATCAGTAGCACGGCAGTGGTGGAGGAGGACGCAGTGCGCACAGATCAGTAGCGCGGAAGTGGTGGAGGACGCAGTGCGCACAGATCAGTAGCGCGGCGGTGGTGGAGGACGCAGTGAGCACAGATCAGTAGCACGGCGGTGGTGGAGGACGCAGTGCGCACAGATCAGTAGCGCGGCGGTGGTGGACACAGTGCGCACAGATCAGTAGCACGGCGGTGGTGGAGGAGGACGCAGTGCGCACAGATCAGTAGCGCGGAAGTGGTGGAGGACGCAGTGCGCACAGATCAGTAGCATGGCAGTGGTGGAGGACGCAGTGCGCACAGATCAGTAGCGCGGCGGTGGTGGAGGACGCAGTGCGCACAGATCAGTAGCACGGCAGTGGTGGTGGAGGACGCAGTGCACACAGATCAGTAGCGCGGCGGTGGTGGAGGACGCAGTGAGCACAGATCAGTAGCGCGGAACTGGTGGAGGACGCAGTGCGCACAGATCAGTAGCACAGCGGTGGTGGAGGACGCAGTGAGCACAGATCAGTAGCACGGCGGTGGTGGAGGACGCAGTGCGCACAGATCAGTAGCGCGGCGGTGGTGGAGGACGCAGTGAGCACAGATCAGTAGCACGGCGGTGGTGGAGGACGCAGTGCGCACAGATCAGTAGCGCGGCGGTGGTGGACGCAGTGCGCACAGATCAGTAGCACGGCGGTGGTGGAGGAGGACGCAGTGCGCACAGATCAGTAGCGCGGAAGTGGTGGATGACGCAGTGTGCACAGATCAGTAGCACGGCGGTGGTGGAGGAGGACGCAGTGCACACAGATCAGTAGCGCGGCGGTGGTGGAGGACGCAATGCGCACAGATCAGTAGCACGGCGGTGGTGGAGGAGGACGCAGTGCGCACAGATCAGTAGCGCGGAAGTGGTGGAGGACGCAGTGCGCACAGATCAGTAGCATGGCAGTGGTGGAGGACGCAGTGCGCACAGATCAGTAGTGCGGCGGTGGTGGAGGACGCAGTGCGCACAGATCAGTAGAACGGCAGTGGTGGTGGAGGACGCAGTGCACACAGATCAGTAGCGCGGCGGTGGTGGAGGACGCAGTGCGCACAGATCAGTAGCGCGGAACTGGTGGAGGACGCAGTGCGCACAGATCAGTAGCACAGCGGTGGTGGAGGACGCAGTGCGCACAGATCAGTAGCGCGGCGGTGGTGGAGGACGCAGTGAGCACAGATCAGTAGCACGGCGGTGGTGGAGGACGCAGTGCGCACAGATCAGTAGCGCGGCGGTGGTGGACGCAGTGCGCACAGATCAGTAGCACGGCGGTGGTGGAGGAGGACGCAGTGCGCACAGATCAGTAGCGCGGAAGTGGTGGAGGACGCAGTGCGCACAGATCAGTAGCACGGCGGTGGTGGAGGAGGACGCAGTGCACACAGATCAGTAGCGCGGCGGTGGTGGAGGACGCAATGCGCACAGATCAGTAGCACGGCGGTGGTGGAGGAGGACGCAGTGCGCACAGATCAGTAGCGCGGAAGTGGTGGAGGACGCAGTGCGCACAGATCAGTAGCACGGCGGTGGTGGAGGAGGACGCAGTGCACACAGATCAGTAGCGCGACGGTGGTGGATGCAGTGTGCACAGATCAGTAGCACGGCGGTGGTGGAGGACGTGAGCCGCCCGCCAGGGCCGTGGGGTACTCGGCACCGAGCCCGTCGACTTCTATGAGGGATGTCACGGGCAGCCACGGCTCTGTCCGTGGCCCTGGGCACCCACCATAAATGGGGATATTTACAGGGGAATAAATGTTCATGTGATGATTCGTGACGCCACCTGTACAGTCATGGCCAAAAGTTTTGAGAATGACACAAATATTCTATTTTCACATGATCTGCTGCCCTCTGGTTTTTATGTGTGTTTGACAGATTTTTTATCACAGACAGAAATATAATAATTGTAAACATATGAGTAATAAAAGCTTATATTGACAGTTAGAATGAGTTAATGCAGCAAGTCAATATTTGCAGTGTTGACTAGAGTTGAGCGATACTTTCCGATATCCAAAAGTATCGGAATCGGAATGGTATCGCCGATACCCAAAAAATATCGGCGATACCCGATACCGATACCGGAAGTCCAATGTAAGTCTATGGGAACAAAATATCGGAATTAAAAAAACCCCATTCTTGCCTTGTAGGTTAATTGTACATGAAGGAAAACAACAAAGAGTAATGTAGAATGTATTGGGGAAGGTTGAGGAGACAATAAAGGCATAGATGTTTAACCCAATCAAATGGAATAGCATATATATATTTTTTTTTAAAGATGTTCGGATTGACGAAGAAATTGACAATGTTGTTCACGTTTTTTCTATTTTGGCAAATATGTATATTTCACAACTTCCATGCTCTTCACCTTTTTAACTTTTGACACACTTTCTCCTTCATAATCTTCAGCAGCATCATCTTTTTCATCAAATTATTCTTCATCTTCACCTTCTTTATCTTCTTCTTAAACTTCTTGCTATTCATCTTTTTGTTAACATTACTCATATTCTTCTTATTAAACTATTATTCTTATTCATATTGTACTTCATCTTCTTCATCATATTCTTATTTGTGACAGAGAATCCTGTACTTGTAATCTGTCAAAGTATGAATTTTTCATTCTTCCGTTCTTGCTGTCACAAAAGATTTAAATTACAACAGTATTTGTCCGTGTTCAGTTTAGCCTGCATCAGCAGCAGGCATTTTCCAGGGGCACCACGAGGAGGAACGGACTCACCCCCATACACTGCTTAGTCTTCTTCTGCTTATAATTTAGAGCATATATTTTTAGATCTTCTGCTTATTGTTCTTGTGTCTCTTGTTCTGTATCTTGTATTTGTAGCACAACCTTGTACCAGCTGATGTTACTGGGACACGGTTACTAAGCAGGAGGTACCTGTGCTCCAAAGCACTACCAAGGACCAGCAGACGTTGCAGGAACTCGGATACCGAGATGGAGGCACCTAGGCCAAAGGCACTGCGGAGAACCAGTTGACGGTACTGGAACCCGGACGGGTAGCAGAAGGAAAAGAGCCAATGGCACAACTGAGGACCAGCTGACGTTACTGGGACACGGTTACTAAGCAGGAGGTACCTGTGCTCCAAAGCACTACCAAGGACCAGCAGACGTTGCTGGAACTCGGATACCGAGATGGAGGCACCTAGGGCAAAGGCACTGCGGAGAACCAGCTGACGGTACTGGAACCCGGACGGGTAGCAGAAGGTACCCATGGAAATTTAAGTTGACAGGCCGCGAGCCGGCCGCAGTTACCGAATCCCACAGTCCTATTGTCACAATGGAAACAGCCTTTATTTGCATATCCCGCAGCACACATAGGAAGCACCTAAACTCCAAGCACCATAGAGTTGGCTAACCCGACCGCAACGCAACAGGACAACTTATTGGAGGCTAAGTGACGTTTACACTGACAGGAAACAGATGGCGTGCTGTAACCAGTCTGGGCAGGAGTGAGTACCCGTGCCAATGACACTTCCGAGCAACAACTGGCGGTGTTGAAGCCCAGGGATGAGAAGACAACAGGGTGGAGGCAGCATGACTTTTTGCTGTTCACACAGCAGGGGAACAGCTGACATTACTGAACCCCAGTAACACTATAGCTTGTGTATTGGTCTGTGGACACGACACTTCTGAGCAGCAACTGCCAGTGTTGTAGCCCAGGGAGTAGAGTTCAGGTGGTAGAAAGATGAACATAACAGGAGACATGGATAACGTTGCAAACCAGTTATTTAATCTGAAAACGGACAGACAAATTCTGGCGAGATCCATGCCTTGTTCATTTTCAGAAAAGTAAGCCGGTCTACATTATCGGAGGATAGTCGCATGCAACGGTCTGTTAGTACACCACCTGCAGCAGTAAAGACGCGCTCCGATAATACACTGCCAGCAGATCAAGCCAGCACCTCCAATGCATACTGGCTAAGCTCTGGCCATGTATCCAGCTTAGAGACCCAAAACTTGAATGGGGAAGAGCCATCTGGGAGTACACTGAGAGGGAAAGACATGTAGTCTGTCACCATCTTACGGAAACGTTGCCTCCTGCTGACTGGAGCCGTCTCGGATGGTGTAGACATTTGTGGCGCTGCCACAAAACTTCGACACATTTGGAACATACTGGTCTTGCCCTGTGCAGAGGCGCTGCTTGTGCTCCCTCTTGTTGCAGAGCTGTCTCCACTGCCTCGACGCACAGAGCTGCTTTGTAAAGCAGTAGCAGCAGCAGTGCTCTCGGCTGGAATGGAGAACATTATGGATTGCACCAGTGTGTCTTGGTACTCCCGCATTTTACGCTCCCGGTTCAACGGTGTGATGAGGCTTTGTAAGTTGTCCCGGTAGCGAGGGTCTAGGAGGGTGTACACCCAATAATCAGACGTGGTGAGAATGTGGGCGATGCGGCGGTCGTTTCTCAGGCACTGCAGCATGAAATCAACCATGTGCTGCAGACTCCCAACTGGCCAACAAACGCTGTCCCCTGCAAGAGGCGTCATCTCTGCCTGCTCTGCATCACCCCACCCTCGCTCTACATACTGACTAGAGCATTGTGTACCTCCCTCTGGAGCGATGTCTTCCTCCTCCATTGACTCCTCCTCATCCTCCTCACAAAGTGAGCCCTGCCCAGCCCTTTGTGAGGAACCATGTTGCGCTGACTGTCCAGAAGGTGATGGAATTTGTGACTCCTCATCCTCCACCTCTTCCAAAACCTCATCCCTTAGTGCTTGCAGTGTTTTTTGAAGCAGGCAGATAAGGGGGACAGTCAGGCTGACTAGTGCATCATCTGCACTCGCCATCTGCGTTGACTCATCAAACGCACGCAAAACGTGGCAGATGTCCTTCATAGAGGCCCACTCAGTAGTGGTGAAGTGTGAACGGCGCAAATTGCGAGTTGATTGCGCCTGATGCAGCTGATACTCCATTACTGCTGGCTGCTGCTCACACAACCGCTCCAACATATGTAACGTGGAATTCCACCTGGTGGGTACGTCACATATGATGCGATGTTCAGGAAGGCGAAATCTGCGTTGCAGAGCTGCAATGCGCGATCTGGCCATGCTGGAACGTCGCAAGTGAGCGCACTCTAGGCGGACCTTGTGCAGCAGTGCATCAAGATCCGGATAGTCCCTCAAAAAACTCTGCACAACCAAGTTGAGCACATGTGCCAGACATGGTATGTGAGTGAGGTTGCCAAGGCCCAGAGCTGCCACCAGATTTCGGCCATTGTCACACACTACCAAGCCTGGCTGGAGATTCGCTGGCAAAAACCACACGTCGCTCTCCTGCTTGATGGCATTCCAGAGCTCCTGCGCTGTGTGGCTTCGATTCCCCATGGAAATTAATTTCAGGACGGCCTGTTGACGTTTGGCCACGGCTGTGCTCATATCGGTCGCATCAGGTAAGCGTTCACGGGTCCATGTGGAGGTAGACCGTGACGGCTCCTGCAGCGATGATTCTGAGGAACTGGAGTAGGAGGAGGAGTCAATGTGGACAGACTTGATTCCTGCAATCCTTGGAGTTGGCGAACACGTACAGCGCCACTCGCAAGATCTGTACCCGGCTCCACAACATTGACCCAATGGGCAGTGAGGGAAAGGTATCGTCCCTGGCCATGGGTACTGGTCCACGCATCAGTGGTCAGGTGGACCTTGCTACTGACGGCGTTTAGTAGCGCATGTTTAATTTTTCCCTCAGCATGCTTTTGCAGAGCAGGGACGGCTTGCCTGCTGAAATAAAATCGGCTGGGCACATTGTATTGTGGGACTGCCAATGCCATTAAGTTACGGAAACTGTCAGTCTCCACCAGCCTGAATGACAGCATTTCAAGGGACAGGAGTTTTGCAATGCCAGCATTCAGAGCCTGTGCTCGTGGATGGTTTGCCGAGTATGGCCGTCTTTTATCCCATGCCTGTGCTACCGATGGCTGTTTTGTGGCCTGGGAGTGTGAGGATGACAGGGAACTTGCAGCTGTGGGTGGAATAACACTGGGTCTCTGGACAACAGTGACAGAGGTTCTTCCATGGCGATCCTGTGAGGAAGCCGAACCAGCTGTGTGTGAGCTGGAGGAAGAGGCTCCAACACGAGCTGAAGATGTAGGTGCTGCTGTAGGTTGGCCTACATCTCCAGTGTGTCTTTGGAACTCAACCACGTGCTTTGACCGCACATGTTTCCACATATTTGTGGTATTAAGGTTACTGACATTTTTACCTCTTTTTACTTTTTGATTACACAGCTTGCATTTGACATAGCAAATATCATCTGCAAGTGTGTCAAAAAAGGACCACGCAGTGCAAGTCTTGGGAGCGCCCGTTTTGGCTGTTGGAAGAGAACTGCTACAAACGGGTGCCAAACTGGAGGCTACAGGCAACCGAGTCTGCAGCCTACCTCTCCCTACTGTTTGGACCGTTGGGGCAATCTCTTCCTCAGAGCTGCTACCACCACCTTCCTGTTCCTCATGCCATGTTGGGTCTTGGACCTCATCATCTCCACTACCCTCTTCCAACACCTGCTGCTGTTGAGTGGTCTGGCCAGCACCATGCTCAACAGAAAAAGGCACCTGAGTCTCATCATCATCAGATGCGTTCTGCGGTGTGCTGACCATCGGCACTGGCTCACCCGCCTCTTCACATTCAGAGAGACACAGCTGTTGCGCATCACTGCATACTGCCTCTTCTTCACATTCCAGAATGCTGCTTGGCTGGGCCCCTGTTTGCAAGCCAACAGATTCTGAGAACAGAAGCAGAGACTCAGCTGGCTCCAGTTCAGAACTCTCTGACTGCCTGGGCAATTTGGCAGGCGGTGAAGAGACAGATGGTTGTTCAACAGTGCTGTGGTCCTGAGAGGAGGTGGAAGGAATTGAAGTCGATGCATTGGCTGCCATCCAACCAACAACGGCTTCAATTTGTTCTTCCCGCAGCAGGGGGGTACGCTGAGCTCCTACAAAAGTGCGCATAAAGGAACGCTCACGGGGAAAACTGGTGGATGCTGTGTCACTGGGTGCGGCAGCAGCCACAGAATCCCAATGTCCTCTCCCTGCTGAAACTCCACGGCCACGACCACGTGCCTTACTCCCTGCCTTCTTCATCTTGGAAGATTGATAAAGAAAGTCAGAAAAGTTATAAGGCCTAAGTGTGGTTATTCCTCAGAGACTGCAGTGAACACTGCAGACAACTGTTCACTATCTGTGAAAGGCTCCTTTCTGTACTTCTATAGTGTTTGCAACCAATGTATTGGATACGGATGGAAGCGCGTCACACTAATAGATTAGATTTTTTTCAAATATAATGGAGCAGCACCAATTGGAGATAAATGAAAAGGATGAGGCACTGAGACACGCTCAGCAGAGTACAAGCAGCAGTGCTTGAACAAGTAACTGGAGCGTGATGTGCACTCAAAAAATAAAAAACACAGACTGAAGTGAACACTGAAACACAACTGTTCACAATCTGTGAAAGGCTACTCCTTTGTCTACTTCTATAGTGTTTGCAACCAATGTATTGGATACGGATGGAAGCGCGTCACACTAATAGTTAAATTGCATGGAGCAGCAAGAATTACACTGAAGAAAAAAAAAAGAGTCTGTGAGTGACACGTGCAGATGCCTACAGACAGCGTTGCATGCAGAGCAAACTGCAGCGTCACCTGCACTCACACACACCTTGCACAGAGCTGTTAAAACAACACTGGCAAAAGGAAGCTTTACACAGCGGTTGGTAAACTAGCCTGCCTAAAGCCCAGTACACAAAATCGCAATCTCTAACTGTCCCTCAAAGTCAGCACAGCAGCGTTCTGTCCCTAACTGAGTTCACAGCACAGTGACGCTAAAATGGCGGCGGCGCCTTTTATAGTGCATTCTGACATCATTTCAGCAGCCAATCACAGCCATGCCATTAGTTAAGATGACCGCAGCATTACAGGATGTGCCCACACTTCGTAGGATTCCTCACTGGCTGACTAAAATCACATTGCCTCTCAAAGAATTATGGGAACTTCCGATTCCGGTATACGATATTGGAAAAATATCGGAACTAAGTATCGGAATTCCGATACAGCGAATATCGGCCGATACCCGATACTTGCGGTATCGGAATGCTCAACACTAGTGTTGACCCTTCTTCTTCCGGACCTCTGCAATTCTCCCTGGCATGCTCTCAATCAACTTCTGGACCAAATCCTGACTGATAGCAGTCCATTCTTGCACAATCAATGCTTTCATTTTGTCAGAATTTTTAGGTTTTTGTTTGTCCACCCGTCTCTTGATGATTGACCACAAGTTCTCAATGGGATTAAGATCTGGGGAGTTTCCAGGCCATGGACCCAAAATCTCTATGTTTTGTTCCCTGAGCCATTTAGTTATCACCTTTGCTTTATGGCAAGGTGCTCCATCATGCTGGAAAAGGCATTGTTGATCGCCAAACTGCTCTTGGAGGGTTGGGAGAAGTTGCTCTTGGAGGACATTCTGGTACCATTCTTTATTCATGGCTGTGTTTTTAGGCAAGACTGTGAGAGAGCCGATTCCCTTGGCTGAGAAGCAACCCCACACATGAATGGTTTCAGGATGCTCAACAGTTGGCATGAGACAAGACTGGTGGTAGCGCTCACCTTGTCTTCTCTGAATGAGGCGTTTTCCTGATGTCCCAAACAATCGAAAAGGGGATTCATCAGAGAAAATAACTTTACCCCAGTCCTCAGCAGTCCACTGCCTGTACCTTTTGCAGAATATCAGTCTGTCCATGATGTTTTATCTGGAGAGAAGTGGCTTCTTTGCTGCCCTCCTTGAGACCAGGCCTTGCTCCAAGAGTCTCCGCCTCACAGTGCGTGCAGATGCACTCACACCTGCCTGCTGCCATTACTGAGCAAGCTCTGCACTGCTGGTAGCCCGATCCCGCAGCTGAAACAATGGAACCTCTCTCCTTGAAGTTCTTGATGATGCGATAGATTGGTGACTGAGGTGCAATCTTTCTAGCTGCGATACTCTTCCCTGTTAGGCCATTTTTGTGCATTGCAATGATGACTGCACGTGTTTCTTTAAAGATAACCATGGTTAACAGAAGAGAAACAATGATGCCAAGCACCAGCCTCCTTTTAAAGTGTCCAGTGGTGTCATTCTTACATAATCATGACAGATTGATCTCCAGCCATGTCCTCATCAATACCCACACCTGTGTTAATGCAGCAATCACTGAAAAGAGGTTAGCTGGTCCTTTTAAGGCAGGGCTGCAATGATGTTGAAATGTGTTTTGGGGGATAAAGTTCATTTTCTAGCCAAATATTGACTTTACAAGTAATTGCTGTTAAGCTGATCACTCTTTATAACATTCTGGAGTATATGCAAATTGCCATTAGAAAAAGTGAAGCAGTAGACTTTGTAAAAATTAATATTTGTGTCATTCTCAAAACTTTTGTCCATGACTGTAGTACCTTGTCAGGGTGACCAGCTCTGCTGTGCAGGTCCTCTGGAAGGGATGGTGTTGTGCAGCTAGATGATAAGTCTTCTACAGGTAAGACTGTGTCCTCCCAGGGCAGGTAGATATAACATAAAGCAATGGTGCAGAGAGATGTAGCAGAGGGGAGTGTGTCGCTGGAAGAATCAGGGAAACAGTTCTGTTGTAGTTTCAAGGTTTTACTCACAGTCTGTCGCATGCCATACAGATACCAGCCGGGCGCTGTGTCCTCCAAGTGAGTGGTCCAGCAACCCTCAGGTAAGTTAGTCGCACTTCCAAAGACTCCCTTTCAGTATGTTCCTTTCCGGCTTCTTCTCTAGGTGCTACTCTCCTAATCTTCCATGCACCTCGACACCACAGAGCCCTCGGACAAGGGAGTATTGGGCCCTTTCAGTTACCAGTCTGGACCGGTGGTTTACTAGGCCACTCGATACGAAGGTCCTGGACGTACTTGACCCCTAAGCTTCCTCCCGGTGAGTTATGGTGGCTAGTGGTCCCTTGGAGAGACCCACTGTTCTCGGTGTTACTAGTGGAGCTGAACTTTCCCACTAGTCTAGGGACCGTTCCCCGATGTTCGCCTGGTCCTCCTGCTTCAGGATGGGGCACAGCCTCAATTGCTGTCTCACCCTGGACCCTTTCGCTCTCCTCAGCAAGGCTCCCTGAGGTGGACTCAGAGGAGCAGCAGGACAGTCCAGTACCCACACACTGACTGCCTGACACTACACTGTTCTAACAGGCTGCTGCTGCAGCTCCTTCCTGAGGAAAGACTGATCTCTCCCCTCACAGGCAGCCTAAGTGCTGCCTAAGCTCCACCCACCAACTAACTACACCCTTTCCTAACCAGCCTGAGTCAGACCATCCTCCCGAAGGGTCCGTCTGAGCTCAGCCAGCATAGTGTATGTTGGATGCAGGTGGTGAGAGTCAATGGGGTGCTTCCTCCTTACCTGAGAGACAGGTGTCACACCGCTGGGTGCGATGCAGCGTCTCTGTGGCGACTGGACCCTCAGGGTGCCACAGACGCAGTGCGCACAGATCAGTAGCGCAGTGGTGGTGGAGGACGCAGTGCGCACAGTTCAGTAGCGCAGTGGTGGTGGAGGACGCAGTGCGCACAGATCAGTAGCGCAGTGGTGGTGGAGGACGCAGTGCGCACAGATCAGTAGCGCAGTGGTGGTGAAGGACGCAGTGCGCACAGATCAGTAGCGAGGCGGTGGTGGAGGACGCAGTGCGCACAGATCAGTAGCGCGGCGGTGGTGGAGGACGCAGTGCACACAGATCAGTAGCACGGCGGTGGTGGAGGACGCAGTGCGCACAGATCAGTAGCGCGGCGGTGGTGGAGGACGCAGTGCGCACAGATCAATAGCACGGCGGTGGTGGAGGACGCAGTGCGCACAGATCAGTAGCGCGGCGGTGGTTGAGGACGCAGTGCGCACAGATCAGTAGCGCGGCAGTGGTGGAGGATGCAGTGTGCACAGATCAGTAGCGCGGCGGTGGTGGAGGACGCAGTGCGCACAGATCAGTAGCATGGCAGTGGTGGAGGACGCAGTGCGCACAGATCAGTAGCATGGCAGTGGTGGAGGACGCAGTGCGCACAGATCAGTAGCGCGGCGGAGGTGGAGGATGCAGCGCGCACAGATCAGTAGCGCGGCGGTGGTGGAGGATGCAGCGCGCACAGATCAGTAGTGCGGCGGTAGTGGAGGACGCAGTGCGCACAGATCAGTAGCATGGCAGTGGTGGAGGACGCAGTGCGCACAGATCAGTAGCGCGGCGGAGGTGGAGGAAGCAGTGCGCACAGATCAGTAGCGCGGCGGAGGTGGAGGACGCAGTGCGCACAGATCAGTAGCGCGACGGTGGTGGAGGATGCAGTGCGCACAGATCAGTAGCCCGGCGGTGGTGGAGGACGCAGTGCGCACAGTTCAGTAGCACAGCGGTGGTGGAGGACGCAGTGCGCACAGTTCAGTAGCACAGCGGTGGTGGAGGACGCAGTGCACACAGATCAGTAGCGCAGTGGTGGTGGAGGATGCAGTGCGCACAGATCAGTAGCGCGGCGGTGGTGGAGGATGCAGTGCGCACAGATCAGTAGCACGGCGGTGGTGGAGGACGCATTGCGCACAGATCAGTAGCACGGCGGTGGTGGAGGACGCATTGCGCACAGATCAGTAGCACGGCGGTGGTGGAGAACGAAGTGCGCACAGATCAGTAGCGCAGTGGTGGTGGAGGAAGCAATGCGCACAGATCAGTAGCGCGGCGGTGGTGGAGGATGCAGTGCGCACAGATCAATAGCATGGCGGTGGTGGAGGACGCAGTGCGCACAGATCAGTAGCGCGGCGGTGGTGGAGGACGCAGTGCGCATAGATCAGTAACTCGGCGGTAGTGGAGGACGCAGTGCACACAGATCAGTAGCAGGGCAGTAGTGGAGGACGCAATGCGAACAGATCAGTAGCATGGCAGTGCTAGAGGACGCAGTGTGCACAGATCAGTAGCGCGGCGGAGGTGGAGGACGCAGTGCGCACAGATCAGTAGCGCGGCGGTGGTGGAGGATGCAGCGCGCACAGATCAGTAGTCCCGTGCGGGTGCCATTAGGGTTAAACTTTGTTCACTCCTCTGGTTTGTGCTTGCTGTCACTAGACATAGTGCGCTGGCTGAAGCCCGCCCTTGCATGACGTGTGCGGCCGGAACCCTGGTGACGCTGGAATGGATCATGTGACTCATGATCCGAAGCCGGCCGATTCATCGTGGCCGCCCCTGAGTGCAATGTTTTGAAGTGGGAAGGGCAACAGCAGCGCATGCGCCAGATAAAGTCTCAGCTGACAGCAACCACACATTAATTCAGGCCGATCGTATTGGTTGAAGCTCCTTTTTTAACGTCACTTCTCCTGCCTCTAAACACGCCCCCCGAAGAAGCTGGGCGAAACGTGCGCGTCGGGGCTGTGGGACCTAGGCTCCTATTACTTCGTTTCATTGCTGTGACACAGGTAATGGCTTCGGCCATCCCCATGTTGTAATCTTATGTCTCTCTGTTTAATCCTTGACTGGGTGATTGTATATCGCCTGTATATGGTGGTTCAACCGAATTTATGAAGCTATTTCAATCTGGTTAACTATTGAGGTACCAGCCAGACATGAACTGTGGTTTATCTCTGGCTGATTTGCCTCATGGGGATGCTATCAGTCCATTGTTCCATGCAGCAGATATATATTAAATGGGATGCCAATTGGTCTCTTTTTATCTTGCACCTTTTTTGATAAAATAATTGTATGTAATTTTGATATATTTTGGATTTTGTTATCAATAAAGTTATTTAAAATATATATGGTTAACTGTTCTTTTTATCGGTGACATAACACATATGCACCGAGGTTGTTGAGGTTAATAAGCGCGCACAGATCAGTAGTGCGGCGGTGGTGGAGGATGCAGTGCGCACAGATCAGTAGTGCGGCGGTGGTGGAGGACGTAGTGTGCACAGATCAGTAGTGCGGCGGTGGTGGAGGATGCAGTGCGCACAGATCAGTAGTGCGGCGGTGGTGGAGGATGCAGTGCGCACAGATCAGTAGCGCGGCGGAGGTGGAGGACGCAGTGCGCACAGATCAGTAGCGCGGCGGTGGTGGAGGACGCAGTGCGCACAGATCAGTAGCATGGCAATGGTGGAGGACGCAGTGTGCACAGATCAGTAGCGCAGTGGTGGTGGAGGACGCAGTGCGCACAGATCAGTAACTCGCCGGTGGTGGAGGATGCAGTGTGCACAGATCAGTAGCGCGGCGGTGGTAGACGGCGCGGTGTGCACAGATCAGTAGCGCCGCGGTGGTGGAGGACGCAGTGTGCACAGATCAGTAGCGCGGCGGTGGTGGAGGACGCAGTGCGCACAGATCAGTAGCGCGGCGGAGGTGAAGGACGCAGTGCGCACAGATCAGTAGCGCGGCGGAGGTGAAGGACGCAGTGCGCACAGATCAGTAGCACGGCGGTGGTGGAGGATGCAGCGCGCACAGATCAGTAGTGTGGCGGTAGTGGAGGACGCAGTGCGCACAGATCAGTAACTCGGTGGTGGTGGAGGACGCAGTGCGCACAGATCAGTAGTGCGGCGGTAGTGGAGGACGCAGTGGTGGAGGACGCAGTGCGCACAGATCAGTAGTGCGGCGGTAGTGGAGGACGCAGTGGGACGAGTCAGTAGTGCGGCTGGTTAGGGCGTGAGCGCACAGTCAGTAGTGGAGGGTGGAGCGCAGTGCGCACAGATCAGTAGTGCGAGGTAGTGGAGGACGCAGTGGTGGAGGACGCAGTGCGCCCCAGATCAGTAGTGCGGCGGTAGTGGAGGACGCAGGTGTGGAGGACGCAGTGCGCACAGATCAGTAGTGGAGGACGCAGTGGTGGAGGACGCAGTGCGCACAGATCAGTAGTGCGGCGGTAGTGGAGGAGCAGTGGTGGAGGACGCAGTGCGCAGATCAGTAGCCGCGGGTGAGGACGCAGTGGCAAGATCAGATCGGCGAGTGGAAGGTGGAGGCGCAGTGCGCACAGATCAGTAGTGCGGCGGTAGTGGAGGACGCAGTGGTGGAGGACGCAGTGCGCACAGATCAGTAGTCGGCGGTAGTGGAGGACGCAGTGGTGAGCGCAGTGGTGGAGGCGCAGTGCGCACAGATCAGTAGTGCGGCGGTAGTGGAGGAGGGAGGGCGCAGTGCGCACAGATCAGTAGTGGGCGGTAGTGGAGGACGCAGTGGGGAGGACGCAGTGGCAGACAGAGTGCGCAGGTATAGTGGAGGAGCGTGGTGGAGGGCGCAGTGCGCACAGATCAGTAGTGCGGTGTAGTGGAGGACGCAGTGGTGGAGGCGCAGTGCGCACAGATCAGTAGGCGGCGGTAGTGGAGGACGCAGTGGTGGAGGCGCAGTGCGCACAGATCAGTAGTGCGGCGGTAGTGGAGGACGCAGTGCGCACGATCAGTAGTGCGCGGTGGAGGACGCAGTGGTGGAGGCGCAGTGCGCACAGATCAGTAGTGCGGCGGTAGTGGAGGACGCAGTGGTGGAGGACGCAGTGCGCACAGATCAGTAGTCGGCGTGGTAGGTGGAGGACGACAGTGGTGGAGGCGCAGTGCGCACAGATCGTAGTGCGGGGTAGTGGAGGAGCAGTGGTGGAGGACGCAGTGCGCACAGATCAGTAGTGCGGCGGTAGTGGAGGACGCATGGTGAGCAGTGCGCAGTGCGCACAGTCAGTAGTCGCGGCGGTAGAGTGGAAGACATGCGGGTGGGAGAGGCGCAGTGCGCACAGATCAGTAGTGCGGCGTGAGGTAGTGGGGAGCTGCGCGACAGTGAGGGGAGTGGACGCAGTGCGCACAGATCAGTAGTGCGGCGGTAGTGGAGGACGCAGTGGTGGAGGCGCAGTGCGCACAGATCAGTAGTGCGGCGGTAGTGGAGGACGCAGTGGTGGAGGACGCAGTGCGCACAGATCAGTAGTGCGGCGGTAGTGGAGGACGCAGTGGTGGGGGCGCAGTGCGCACAGATCAGTAGTGCGGCGGTAGTGGAGGTGGACGCAGTGGTGGAGGCGCAGTGCGCACAGTCAGTAGTACGGCGGTAGTGGAGGACGCAGTGGTGGAGGACGCAGTGCGCACAGATCAGTAGTGCGGCGGTAGTGGAGGACGCAGTGGTGGTGGACGCAGTGCGCACAGATCAGTAGTGCGGCAGTAGTGGAGGACGCAGTGGTGGAGGGCGCAGTGCGCACAGATCAGTAGTGCGGCAGTAGTGGAGGATGCAGTGGTGGAGGGCGCAGTGCGCACAGATCAGTAGTGCGGCGGTAGTGGAGGACGCAGTGGTGGAGGACGCAGTGGTGGAGGGCGCAGTGCGCACAGATCAGTAGTACGGTGGTAGTGGAGGACGCAGTGGTGGAGGACGCAGTGCGCACAGATCAGTAGTGCGGCGGTAGTGGAGGACGCAGTGGTGGAGGACGCAGTGCGCACAGATCAGTAGTACGGTGGTAGTGGAGGACGCAGTGGTGGAGGACGCATTGTGCACAGATCAGTAGTGCGGCGGTAGTGGAGGACGCAGTGGTGGAGGGCGCAGTGGTGGAGGGCGCAGTGCGCACAGATCAGTAGTGCGGCAGTGGTGGAGGGCGCAGTGCGCACAGATCAGTAGTGCGGCGGTAGTGGAGGACGCAGTGGTGGAGGACACAGTGGTGGAGGGCGCAGTGCGCACAGATCAGTAGTGCGGCGGTAGTGGAGGACGCAGTGGTGGAGGACGCAGTGCGCACAGATCAGTAGTGGAGGACGCAGTGGTGGAGGGCGCAGTGCGCACAGATCAGTAGTGCGGCGGTAGTGGAGGACGCAGTGGTGGAGGACGCAGTGGTGGAGGACGCAGTGCGCACAGATCAGTAGTGGAGGACGCAGTGGTGGAGGACGCAGTGCGCACAGATCAGTAGTGCGGCGGTAGTGGAGGACGCAGTGGTGGAGGACACAGTGCGCACAGATCAGTAGTGCGGCGGTAGTGGAGGATGCAGTGGTGGAGGACGCAGTGCGCACAGATCAGTAGTGCGGCGGTAGTGGAGGACGCAGTAGTGGAGGACGCAGTGCGCACAGATCAGTAGTGGAGGACGCAGTGGTGGAGGGCGCAGTGCGCACAGATCAGTAGTGCGGCGGTAGTGGAGGACGCAGTGGTGGAGGACGCAGTGCGCACAGATCAGTAGTGCGGCGGTAGTGGAGGACGCAGTAGTGGAGGACGCAGTGCGCACAGATCAGTAGTGGAGGACGCAGTGGTGGAGGGCGCAGTGCGCACAGATCAATAGTGGAGGACGCAGTGCGCACAGATCAGTAGTGCGGCGGTAGTGGAGGACGCAGTAGTGGAGGACGCAGTGGTGGAGGACGCAGTGCGCACAGATCAGTAGTGCGGCGGTGGTGGAGGACGCAGTGGTGGAGGGCGCAGTGCGCACAGATCAGTAGTGCGGCGGTAGTGGAGGACGCAGTGGTGGAGGACACAGTGGTGGAGGGCGCAGTGCGCACAGATCAGTAGTGCGGCGGTAGTGGAGGACGCAGTGGTGGAGGACGCAGTGCGCACAGATCAGTAGTGGAGGACGCAGTGGTGGAGGGCGCAGTGCGCACAGATCAGTAGTGCGGCGGTTGTGGAGGACGCAGTGGTGGAGGACGCAGTGGTGGAGGACGCAGTACGCACAGATCAGTAGTGGAGGACGCAGTGGTGGAGGACGCAGTGCGCACAGATCAGTAGTGCGGCGGTAGTGGAGGACGCAGTGGTGGAGGACGCAGTGCGCACAGATGTCATGTGTGCATCGCCACGAAGATCGTCGCGGTTGCACAGTCTGACTTCTCACAGCTGAGTTGCTGTTTCTTTGGGTTTGGCAGTTAGGGAGTTAATTCTGTCTGTGCTCAGTTCTGGGACTGGGTGCAGTTTTCTCCCGGCTGCAATTAATTATTTGTTGATTGGTTTCCTTTAAATCTCTGGTTGTCTGTGTTGGGAGTTGCCAGTGAAATTCTTCATGCAGACCACAGATAGGATTGTATCTGTATAGACTTAAGTTAAAGAGCTCCTTAGTTGTTTTTAAGCTCACCTTGCTTAGAGTTTAATATCCCAGATCATTTATGTTCCTTCTGTGTTTGAGTGTGTATGCAAGTCTGTGTTTTCTCCAGTCTGTCTTATATGTCTAATCTGTGTATTTAGCAGAGATCAGGCCATATCCCTCTGGTGGTAATCAGAATCCTTCTTAGGACTGATTACAGGGTTCAGGGACTGATAGGAGACAGGGTTAGGCTGGAGACTTGGACCTCTGAACCATTATCAGTACCTCCAAGGTGAGGGATTATTTAGGACCCCAGTTTAGGGTCAGGTTAGACCCCCGGTCCTCCTCTTTCCTGTGACAGTGTATCAAGTCCTCAAGATTAACCCTGAGTTCAACGGATATCGTGTCAGGTAAAACTATTCTATATTTACATGCTGATGTTGCTAATCTATATGTTGTATAGAGTGTGGTTCTTTTAAGAATAGTTTACTGACATCGTACACATATCATAAGACCGCGTGACATTTTCACTGGCCCATAAAATTATTCCCAGTTGCCATGGATCCAGTAGCCCAGCTGGCTCTGCAGTTGCAGGGATTATCCATGGAGCTGACGGACATTAAGTCCAAAGTTTTGTCTCCCTCGGAGCAAACCAGATTTGAACCTAAAGTAGCTCTCCCGGACAGGTTCACTGGTGGGCGAGACAAATTTTTTACCTTCAGGGAAGCATGTAAATTGTATTTTCGGCTTCGGCCTCGATCATCAGGGAGTGAAGAGCAGAGAGTGGGAATTGTTATCTCGCTCCTTCAAGGGGACCCTCAATCCTGGGCCTTCTCCCTTCCTCCGGGATCACCGGCTCTACAGTCAGTAGATCAATTTTTTACTGCCCTGGGTTTGGTATATGATGACCCAGATCGAGTCTCTCTTACTGAGACCAAATTACGTAAGATACAGCAGGGAGATCGTCCTGCGGAGGAATTTGCTTCTGAGTTCCGTAGATGGGCCACAGATACTCAGTGGAATGACCCAGCTCTTAGGAGCCAGTTTTGTCATGGGCTTTCTGATAAATTAAAGGACGTTTTGGCTCAGTATGATTCTCCTCCATCACTGGAGGCTGCTATGGCCCTAGCTATCCGTACTGATAGACGGCTCCGGGAGAGGTGCGAGGTAACTCCGCCCCTGTTGTTACTCCACCTACTACTAAAGTCCCTTATGTTGAGGTTCCCCTTGTCTGTTCGGAGGAGCCTATGCAGTTGGGAGGGACATCATTTCGTAGGAGGGGATTGGCTGTACGCCGCAGGACTAGAAGGTGTTTCTTCTGCGGGAAAGAGGGACATTTTGTTGGGGGATGTCCATCCCGTGCCTTGTTGAGCAAAAAGTCGCCGGAAAAACTGTTAATCCCAGGTTGTGTGGTGGACGACAACCTGGGAGTATGTATTTCGTCCGCTAGTTCTTCTCAGTTCCTTGTACCAGTGGAGGTGGTGGTTGGTACAAGAGTGGAGAGATTTTCTGTTCTTCTTGATAGTGGGTCCGGGGCTAATCTGGTTGACGCTCAGTTTGCTCAGGCTCAAGGTATGCATCTGAGTGTATTGGTCAAACCGATCCCTATATTCTCCATTGACGCCAGGCCTCTCGGCCAAGGTAGCTTTGTTCATGAGGTTCATAACATTGACCTTCGGGTAGGGGCAATACATAGGGAACTATTATCTTGTTATGTGTTGGAGGGTCTACCTACTCCTATTGTGTTGGGACTTCCTTGGTTGGTTAAACATAACCCTGTGATTAATTGGCAGTCCAGAGATATAAGCCAATGGGGGGAGTTTTGCAAAAGTAACTGCATGAACACAGTCATCAGTGCGGTCGTGCCTAGTACTTTGCCTCCTTTTTTGGAGGACTTTGGGGATGTGTTCTCTGAGGAGGGGTGTCAGGAGTTGCCTCCTCATCGCGTGTATGACTGCTCTATTAATTTACTTCCTGATGCTAAGTTACCTAAAGCTAGGTTATATAACCTTTCTGGTCCTGAGAGGCAGGCTATGAAAGATTATATTTCGGAAAGTCTGGCCAAAGGGCATATTAGACCTTCATCTTCCCCAGTGGCCGCGGGGTTCTTCTTTGTGAAGAAAAAAGATGGAGGCCTACGCCCTTGCTTGGATTTCCGCGAACTTAATCGGATTACTGTTCGAGATCCGTATCCACTCCCTCTGATTCCTGATCTCTTCAATCAAATTGTTGGCGCCAAATGGTTCTCTAAATTGGATCTCAGGGGGGCGTATAATCTGATTAGGATAAAAGAGGGGGATGAGTGGAAAACGGCGTTTAACACGCCGGAGGGACATTATGAGAACCTTGTCATGCCTTTTGGTCTGACTACTGCACCAGCAGTATTCCAACATTTTGTTAATGACATTTTTCGTCATCTGGTGGGGCTGTTTGTGGTCGTTTATTTGGATGACATTTTAATTTACTCACCAGATCTTGTGTCTCATCAGGAGCATGTGAGACAGGTGTTGCAGATCTTGCGAGACAATAAACTATACGCCAAACTGGAAAAGTGTGTATTCGCCGTACAGGAACTTCAGTTTTTGGGTTTCTTGGTGTCAGCCTCCGGTTTCCGTATGGACCCTGAAAAGGTGAGAGCAGTGCTTGAATGGGATCAGCCAGAGGATCTTAAGGCTCTGCAGCGTTTTCTGGGGTTTGCTAACTACTACCGGAAATTTATTTGTAATTTCTCATCTGTTGTCAAACCTCTCACTGACATGACAAGAAAAGGGACGGATTTTTCTAAATGGTCGGACAAAGCTTGCCAAGCTTTTTCCTCTTTGAAAAAATGTTTTGCTTCGGCACCCGTTCTCATCCAACCAGATGCATCACAGCCGTTCGTTGTGGAGGTGGACGCGTCTGACGTAGGGGTGGGTGCAATATTGTCCCAGGGTCCGTCCCCTGGTAAATGGCATCCGTGCGCTTTCTTTTCTAAAAAATTGTCGTCCGCCGAAAGGAATTATGATATCGGCAATAGGGAACTTTTGGCCATTAAGTTGGCTTTTGAAGAATGGCGTCACTTTTTGGAGGGGGCAGTCCACCCGGTCACCGTCATTACTGATCACAAGAACCTGCTGTATTTGGAATCTGCTAAGCGTCTGAATTCCAGACAAGCTCGATGGTCGTTGTTTTTTACCAGGTTTAATTTTGTTGTCACTTATCGCCCTGGATCTAAGAATGTTAAGGCGGATGCCTTGTCTCGCAGTTTCCCAGGGGCCGGGAAAATGGATGACCCGATTCCTATCCTTCAGGAGGGGGTGGTAGTGTCGGCTGTATGTTCTGAGCTTGAGGAGGAGGTGTTAGAGGCTCAGGGGGACGCCCCTGCAGGACCTCCAGGGAGACTGTTTGTCCCAAATCAGTTGAGACAAAAGGTTATTGAGGCACATCATAATTCTGCTTTAGCAGGACATCCAGGGAGTAAGGCTACTTTAGATCTCCTTTCTCGCCGGTTTTGGTGGCCTAACGTTAATAAAGATGTTATAACTTTTGTCGTGTCATGTGGGGTGTGTGCTCGCTCTAAGACCCCTCATACCCGTCCGTCTGGGACCCTCTTACCCTTGAAACTTCCGGAGCGTCCATGGACTCATTTATCTATGGACTTCATCACGGACCTTCCTCAGTCGTCAGGGAAGACTGTCATACTGGTGGTTGTTGACAGGTTCAGTAAGATGGCACATTTCATTGCTCTTCCTGCCCTCCCTAATGCTAAAACTCTGGCGCAGGTGTTCATTGGGGAGATTGTGAGACTTCATGGGTTGCCTTCTGATGTGGTGTCAGATAGGGGGTCTCAGTTTGTGTCCAAGTTTTGGAGGGCATTTTGTTTACGTCGGGGGATGCAATTGTCATTTTCTTCGGCTTTTCATCCGCAGACCAATGGTCAGACAGAGCGTCTGAATCAAAGCCTAGAGACTTATCTTCGGTGTTTTGTCTCAGAGAACCAGGAGGACTGGTCTTCTTTCTTGCCTCTGGCAGAGTTCGCTCTTAACAACAGGCGGAGCGAGTCCACTGGTAAGTCCCCGTTTTTTGGGGCATATGGTTTTCATCCCCAGTTTTGTACATTCAATGGGGGGGGCCCTTCTGGGGTTCCTGAGGAGGAGCGTTTCTCGTCGTCACTTGCTTCAGTGTGGAGAGGTGTATTGAATAATCTGAGTGCTATGGGGAACCGTTATAAACGTATGGCTGATAGGAGGAGAGTTTCTGGTCCAGATCTTAATGTGAACGATCTGGTATGGTTGTCTACCAGGAATATAAAACTTAAAGTTCCCTCCTGGAAGCTGGGCCCCAGATTCATCGGGCCGTACAGGATCAGTTCCATAATTAATCCTGTGGCATTTCGTCTGGACCTCCCTCCTACGTTTAAAATCCACAATGTGTTCCACAAGTCATTACTTAAGAGGTACGTGGCACCAGTCATACCATCACCTCTACCTCCTCCTCCAGTGGTGGTCAATGGTAACTTGGAGTTTCAAGTGTCAAAGATCATTGACTCACGTCTGAATCGCCGGTCCCTTCAGTACTTGGTGCATTGGAAGGGGTATGGTCCAGAGGAGAGGACGTGGGTTCCTGCGTCTGACATTAACGCAGATCGTTTGGTGCGGACCTTCCACAGAACTCACCCGGGCAAACCTGGCCCTGAGGGTCCGGAGGCCCCTCGTAGAAGGGGGGGTACTGTCATGTGTGCATCGCCACGAAGATCGTCGCGGTTGCACAGTCTGACTTCTCACAGCTGAGTTGCTGTTTCTTTGGGTTTGGCAGTTAGGGAGTTAATTCTGTCTGTGCTCAGTTCTGGGACTGGGTGCAGTTTTCTCCCGGCTGCAATTAATTATTTGTTGATTGGTTTCCTTTAAATCTCTGGTTGTCTGTGTTGGGAGTTGCCAGTGAAATTCTTCATGCAGACCACAGATAGGATTGTATCTGTATAGACTTAAGTTAAAGAGCTCCTTAGTTGTTTTAAGCTCACCTTGCTTAGAGTTTAATATCCCAGATCATTTATGTTCCTTCTGTGTTTGAGTGTGTATGCAAGTCTGTGTTTTCTCCAGTCTGTCTTATATGTCTAATCTGTGTATTTAGCAGAGATCAGGCCATATCCCTCTGGTGTTAATCAGAATCCTTCTTAGGACTGATTACAGGGTTCAGGGACTGATAGGAGACAGGGTTAGGCTGGAGACTTGGACCTCTGAACCATTATCAGTACCTCCAAGGTGAGGGATTAGTTAGGACCCCAGTTTAGGGTCAGGTTAGACCCCCGGTCCTCCTCTTTCCTGTGACAGTGTATCAAGTCCTCAAGATTAACCCTGAGTTCAACGGATATCGTGTCAGGTAAAACTATTCTATATTTACATGCTGATGTTGCTAAACTATATGTTGTATAGAGTGTTGTTCTTTTAAGAATAGTTTACTGACATCGTACACATATCATAAGACCGCGTGACATCAGATCAGTAGTGCGGCGGTAGTGGAGGACGCAGTGGTGGAGGACGCAGTGCGCACAGATCAGTAGTGCGGCGGTAGTGGAGGACGCAGTGGTGGAGGACGCAGTGCGCACAGATCAGTAGTGCGGCGGTAGTGGAGGACGCAGTAGTGGAGGACGCAGTGGTGGAGGACGCAGTGCGCACAGATCAGTAGTGTGGCGGTAGTGGAGGACGCAGTGGTGGAGGACGCAGTGGTGGAGGACGCAGTGCGCACAGATCAGTAGTGGAGGACGCAGTGGTGGAGGACGGAGTGCGCACAGATCAGTAGTGCGGCGGTAGTGGGGACGCAGTGGTGGAGGGCGCAGTGCGCACAGATCAGTAGTGCGGCGGTAGTGGAGGACGCAGTGGTGGAGGGCGCAGTGCGCACAGATCAGTAGTGCGGCGGTAGTGGAGGACGCAGTGGTGGAGGACGCAGTGGTGGAGGACGCAGTGGTGGAGGGCGCAGTGCGCACAGATCAGTAGTGCGGCGGTAGTGGAGGACGCAGTGGTGGAGGACGCAGTGGTGGAGGGCGCAGTGCGCACAGATCAGTAGTGCGGCAGTGGTGGAGGGCGCAGTGCGCACAGATCAGTAGTGCGGTGGTAGTGGAGGACGCAGTGGTGGAGGACGCAGTGCGCACAGATCAGTAGTGCGGTGGTAGTGGAGGATGCAGTGGTGGAGGGCGCAGTGCGCACAGATCAGTAGTGCGGTGGTAGTGGAGGATGCAGTGGTGGAGGACGCAGTGCGCACAGATCAGTAGTGCGGCGGTAGTGGAGGACGCAGTGGTGGAGGACTCAGTGCGCACAGATCAGTAGTGCGGCGGTAGTGGAGGATGCAGTGGTGGAGGACGCAGTGCGCACAGATCAGTAGTGCGGCAGTAGTGGAGGACGCAGTGGTGGAGGGCGCAGTGCGCACAGATCAGTAGTGCGGCAGTAGTGGAGGATGCAGTGGTGGAGGGCGCAGTGCGCACAGATCAGTAGTGCGGCGGTAGTGGAGGACGCAGTGGTGGAGGACGCAGTGGTGGAGGGCGCAGTGCGCACAGATCAGTAGTACGGTGGTAGTGGAGGACGCAGTGGTGGAGGACGCAGTGCGCACAGATCAGTAGTGCGGCGGTAGTGGAGGACGCAGTGGTGGAGGACGCAGTGCGCACAGATCAGTAGTACGGTGGTAGTGGAGGACGCAGTGGTGGAGGACGCAGTGTGCACAGATCAGTAGTGCGGCGGTAGTGGAGGACGCAGTGGTGGAGGGCGCAGTGGTGGAGGGCGCAGTGCGCACAGATCAGTAGTGCGGCAGTGGTGGAGGGCGCAGTGCGCACAGATCAGTAGTGCGGCGGTAGTGGAGGACGCAGTGGTGGAGGACACAGTGGTGGAGGGCGCAGTGCGCACAGATCAGTAGTGCGGCGGTAGTGGAGGACGCAGTGGTGGAGGACGCAGTGCGCACAGATCAGTAGTGGAGGACGCAGTGGTGGAGGGCGCAGTGCGCACAGATCAGTAGTGCGGCGGTAGTGGAGGACGCAGTGGTGGAGGACGCAGTGGTGGAGGACGCAGTGCGCACAGATCAGTAGTGGAGGACGCAGTGGTGGAGGACGCAGTGCGCACAGATCAGTAGTGCGGCGGTAGTGGAGGACGCAGTGGTGGAGGACGCAGTGCGCACAGATCAGTAGTGCGGCGGTAGTGGAGGATGCAGTGGTGGAGGACGCAGTGCGCACAGATCAGTAGTGCGGCGGTAGTGGAGGACGCAGTAGTGGAGGACGCAGTGCGCACAGATCAGTAGTGGAGGACGCAGTGGTGGAGGGCGCAGTGCGCACAGATCAGTAGTGCGGCGGTAGTGGAGGACGCAGTGGTGGAGGACGCAGTGCGCACAGATCAGTAGTGCGGCGGTAGTGGAGGACGCAGTAGTGGAGGACGCAGTGCGCACAGATCAGTAGTGGAGGACGCAGTGGTGGAGGGCGCAGTGCGCACAGATCAATAGTGGAGGACGCAGTGCGCACAGATCAGTAGTGCGGCGGTAGTGGAGGACGCAGTAGTGGAGGACGCAGTGGTGGAGGACGCAGTGCGCACAGATCAGTAGTGCGGCGGTGGTGGAGGACGCAGTGGTGGAGGATGCAGTGCGCACAGATCAGTAGTGCGGCGGTAGTGGAGGACGCAGTGGTGGAGGACGCAGTGCGCACAGATCAGTAGTGCGGCGGTAGTGGAGGACGCAGTAGTGGAGGACGCAGTGCGCACAGATCAGTAGTGGAGGACGCAGTGGTGGAGGGCGCAGTGCGCACAGATCAGTAGTGCGGCGGTAGTGGAGGACGCAGTGGTGGAGGACGCAGTGCGCACAGATCAGTAGTGCGGCGGTAGTGGAGGACGCAGTAGTGGAGGACGCAGTGCGCACAGATCAGTAGTGGAGGACGCAGTGGTGGAGGGCGCAGTGCGCACAGATCAATAGTGGAGGACGCAGTGGTGGAGGACGCAGTGCGCACAGATCAGTAGTGCGGCGGTAGTGGAGGACGCAGTAGTGGAGGACGCAGTGGTGGAGGACGCAGTGCGCACAGATCAGTAGTGCGGCGGTAGTGGAGGACGCAGTAATGGAGGACGCAGTGGTGGAGGACGCAGTGCGCACAGATCAGTAGTGCGGCGGTAGTGGAGGACGCAGTGGTGGAGGATGCAGTGCGCACAGATCAGTAGTGCGGCGGTAGTGGAGGACGCAGTGGTGGAGGACGCAGTGCGCACAGATCAGTAGTGCGGCGGTAGTGGAGGACGCAGTAGTGGAGGACGCAGTGCGCACAGATCAGTAGTGGAGGACGCAGTGGTGGAGGGCGCAGTGCGCACAGATCAGTAGTGCGGCGGTAGTGGAGGACGCAGTGGTGGAGGACGCAGTGCGCACAGATCAGTAGTGCGGCGGTAGTGGAGGACGCAGTAGTGGAGGACGCAGTGCGCACAGATCAGTAGTGGAGGACGCAGTGGTGGAGGGCGCAGTGCGCACAGATCAGTAGTGCGGTTGTAGTGGAGGACGCAGTGGTGGAGGACGCAGTAGTGGAGGACGCAGTGGTGGAGGACGCAGTGCGCACAGATCAGTAGTGTGGCGGTAGTGGAGGACGCAGTAGTGGAGGACGCAGTGCGCACAGATCAGTAGTGGAGGACGCAGTGGTGGAGGACGCAGTGCGCACAGATCAGTAGTGCGGCGGTAGTGGAGGACGCAGTGCGCACAGATCAGTAGTGCGGCGGTAGTGGAGGACGCAGTGGTGGAGGGCGCAGTGCGCACAGATCAGTAGTGCGGCGGTAGTGGAGGACGCAGTGGTGGAGGGCGCAGTAGTGGAGGACGCAGTGCGCACAGATCAGTAGTGCGGCGGTAGTGGAGGACGCAGTAGTGGAGGACGCAGTGCGCACAGATCAGTAGTGGAGGACGCAGTGGTGGAGGGCGCAGTGCGCACAGATCAGTAGTGCGGTTGTAGTGGAGGACGCAGTGGTGGAGGACGCAGTAGTGGAGGACGCAGTGGTGGAGGGCGCAGTGCGCACAGATCAGTAGTGCGGCGGTAGTGGAGGACGCAGTGGTGGAGGGCGCAGTAGTGGAGGACGCAGTGCGCACAGATCAGTAGTGCGGCGGTAGTGGAGGACGCAGTGGTGGAGGACGCAGTGCGCACAGATCAGTAGTGCGGCGGTAGTGGAGGACGCAGTAGTGGAGGACGCAGTGCGCACAGATCAGTAGTGGAGGACGCAGTGGTGGAGGGCGCAGTGCGCACAGATCAGTAGTGCGGTTGTAGTGGAGGACGCAGTGGTGGAGGACGCAGTAGTGGAGGACGCAGTGCGCACAGATTTGTCGCCGTAGACTTGCTCATTACAGTTTCCTTGCCGTATGTGGTTGTTGGCGGAGCGGATCGTGGACATCATACCGCTCACTATCCTATTTTATTTATAGAAGGACAGAGTAATGGACTCTTGCGCTGACAGCGAACCTGTAAATCTCCTCCACTCGAGTGCGACGTCTTCAGCTCAGAAATTATCAGCGAGCGGCAGGCGCATAATCCGCGGAGAGCAGAGCAGCCGCTCACTGCATTATCGCCCCCGATCAGCACTAATCCTGCTCGCCTCCAGTAATGATGCCACTTGTGGCACAAGAGTCAATGAGCAGCTTCCATTAAAATGCAAATCTGTCCCCAGAGCTGCGGCGTGAGAAGAGCTTATCACCGCGCCGCGCCCCTCACTGACTCCCGGGAAGCTTTTATTTGTGTTTTTTGTTGTCGGGTATGGAGAGTTCTCACAGGCGGTTCTATCTGCTTCTCTGCTGATATTCGGCGCAGTGTGTGACACAGGAAATGAAACATTTCTCTCCTTTCATCATTATCTCCCTGCTAACAATCCGCGCCCATTGTGAGAACTCCCCACATCTGATTTATATGTCAAGGTGCAAATCCCTTCCCAGCAGCTCAGACATTGAACGTGCGCACACAGCGATATGTGCTGTGATGACAGCGGAGGCTGTGAGCTTCTCTGCAATACCGCCATATTTGCATCATCCCCATAGCATCAAGTATCGCCAATACTGGACTATCCCCATAACACCGAGCATCACCAATACTGGATCATCCCCATAACACCGAGCATCGCCAATACTGGATCATCCCCATAACACCGAGCATCACCAATACTGGACTATCCCCATAACACCGAGCATCACCAATACTGGACTATCCCCATAACACCGAGCATCACCAATACTGGATCATCTCCATAACACCGAGCATCACCAATACTGGACTATCCCCATAACACCGAGCATCACCAATACTGGACTATCCCCATAACACCGAGCATCACCAATACTGGACTATCCCCATAACACCGAGCATCACCAATACTGGATCATCCCCATAACACCGAGCATCACCAATACTGGACTATCCCCATAACACCGAGCATCACCAATACTGGATCATCTCCATAACACCGAGCATCACCAATACTGGACTATCCCCATAACACCGAGCATCACCAATACTGGACTATCCCCATAACACCGAGCATCACCAATACTGGATCATCTCCATAACACCGAGCATCACCAATACTGGACTATCCCCATAACACCGAGCATCACCAATACTGGACTATCCCCATAACACCAGGCATCACCAATACTGGATCATCTCCATAACACCGAGCATCACCAATACTGGACTATCCCCATAACACCGAGCATCACCAATACTGGACTATCCCCATAACACCGAGCATCACCAATACTGGACTATCCCCATAACACCGAGCATCACCAATACTGGACTATCCCCATAACACCGAGCATCACCAATACTGGACTATCCCCATAACACCGAGCATCACCAATACTGGATCATCTCCATAACACCGAGCATCACCAATACTGGACTATCCCCATAACACCGAGCATCACCAATACTGGACTATCCCCATAACACCGAGCATCACCAATACTGGACTATCCCCATAACACCGAGCATCACCAATACTGGATCATCTCCATAACACCGAGCATCACCAATACTGGACTATCCCCATAACACCGAGCATCACCAATACTGGACTATCCCCATAACACCGAGCATCACCAATACTGGATCATCTCCATAACACCGAGCATCACCAATACTGGATCATCTCCATAACACCGAGCATCACCAATACTGGACTATCCCCATAACACGAGCATCACCAATACTGGACTATCCCCATAACACCGAGCATCACCAATACTGGACTATCCCCATAACACCGAGCATCACCAATACTGGATCATCCCCATAACACCGAGCATCACCAATACTGGATCATCTCCATAACACCGAGCATCACCAATACTGGACTATCCCATAACACCGAGCATCACCAATACTGGATCATCTCCATAACACCGAGCATCGCCAATACTGGACTATCCCCATAACACCGAGCATCACCAATACTGGACTATCCCCATAACACCGAGCATCACCAATACTGGACTATCCCCATAACACCGAGCATCACCAATACTGGATCATCCCCATAACACCGAGCATCACCAATACTGGATCATCTCCATAACACCGAGCATCACCAATACTGGACTATCCCCATAACACCGAGCATCACCAATACTGGATCATCTCCATAACACCGAGCATCACCAATACTGGATCATCTCCATAACACCGAGCATCACCAATACTGGACTATCCCCATAACACCGAGCATCACCAATACTGGATCATCCCCATAACACCGAGCATCACCAATACTGGATCATCTCCATAACACCGAGCATCACCAATACTGGACTATCCCCATAACACCGAGCATCACCAATACTGGACTATCCCCATAAACACCGAGCATCACCAATACTGGACTATCCCCATAACACCGAGCATCACCAATACTGGACTATCCCCATAACACCGAGCATCACCAATACTGGACTATCCCCATAACACCGAGCATCACCAATACTGGACTATCCCCATAACACCGAGCATCACCAATACTGGACTATCCCCATAACACCGAGCATCACCAATACTGGACTATCCCCATAACACCGAGCATCACCAATACTGGACTATCCCCATAACACCGAGCATCACCAATACTGGACTATCCCCATAACACCGAGCATCACCAATACTGGACTATCCCCATAACACCGAGCATCACCAATACTGGACTATCCCATAACACCGAGCATCACCAATACTGGACTATCCCCATAACACCGAGCATCACCAATACTGGACTATCCCCATAACACCGAGCATCACCAATACTGGACTATCCCATAACACCGAACATCACCAATACTGGATCATCTCCATAACACCGAGCATCACCAATACTGGATCATCCCCATAACACCGAGCATCACCAATACTGGATCATCCCCATAACACGAGCATCACCAATACTGGATCATCCCCATAACACCGAGCATCACCAATACTGGATCATCTCCATAACACCGAGCATCACCAATACTGGATCATCCCCATAACACCGAGCATCACCAATACTGGATCATCCCCATAACACCGAGCATCACCAATACTGGATCATCTCCATAACACCGAGCATCACCAATACTGGATCATCTCCATAACACCGAGCATCACCAATACTGGATCATCCCATAACACCGAGCATCACCAATACTGGACATCCCATAACACCGAGCATCACCAATACTGGATCATCTCCATAACACCGAGCATCACCAATACTGGATCATCTCCATAACACCGAGCATCACCAATACTGGACATCCCATAACACCGAGCATCACCAATACTGGACTATCCCCATACACGAGCATCCATACTGGATATCCCCAAACACCGAGCATCACCAATACTGGACTATCCCATAACACCGAGCATCACCAATACTGGACTATCCCCATAACACCGAGCATCACCAATACTGGATCTATCCCATAACACCGAGCAGAGCTCACCAATACTGGATATCCCATAACACCGAGCATCACCAATACTGGACTATCCCCATAACACCGAGCATCACCAATACTGGACTATCCCCATAACACCGAGCATCACCAATACTGGACTATCCCCATAACACCGAGCATCACCAATACTGGACTATCCCCATAACACCGAGCATCACCAATACTGGACTATCCCATAACACCGAGCATCACCAATACTGGACTATCCCCATAACACCGAGCATCACCAATACTGGACTATCCCCATAACACCGAGCATCCACAATACTGGACTATCCCCATAACACACAACCGAGCATCACCAATACTGGACTATCCCCATAACACCGAGCATCGCCAATACTGGACTATCCCATAACACCGAGCATCACCAATACTGGATCATCTCCATAACACCGAGCATCACCAATACTGGACTATCCCCATAACACCGAGCATCAGCCAATACTGGATCATCCCATAACACCGAGCATCACCAATACTGGACTATCCCATAACACCGAGCATCACCAATACTGGACTATCCCCATAACACCGAGCATCACCAATACTGGATCATCCCCATAACACCGAGCATCACCAATACTGGATCATCCCATAACACCGAGCATCGCCAATACTGGACTATCCCCATAACACCGAGCATCACCAATACTGGATATCCCATAACACCGAGCATCACCAATACTGGACTATCCCATAACACCGAGCATCACCAATACTGATATCCCATAACACGAGCATCACCAATACTGGATCATCCCATAACACCGAGCATCACCAATACTGGATCATCTCCATAACACCGAGCATCACCAATACTGGACTATCCCATAACACCGAGCATCACCAATACTGGACTATCCCCATAACACGAGCATCACCAATACTGGATCATCCCATAACACCGAGCATCACCAATACTGGATCATCTCCATAACACCGAGCATCACCAATACTGGACTATCCCCATAACACCGAGCATCACCAATACTGGACTATCCCATAACACCGAGCATCACCAATACTGGATCATCCCATAACACCGAGCATCGCCAATACTGGACTATCCCATAACACCGAGCATCACCAATACTGGACTATCCCCATAACACCGAGCATCACCAATACTGGACTATCCCCATAACACCGAGCATCGCCAATACTGGACATCCCCATAACACCGAGCATCACCAATACTGGACTATCCCCATAACACCGAGCATCACCAATACTGGACTATCCCCATAACACCGAGCATCACCAATACTGGATCATCCCATAACACCGAGCATCACCAATACTGGACTATCCCCATAACACCGAGCATCCCAATACTGGACTATCCCATAACACCGAGCATCACCAATACTGGATCATCTCCATAACACCGAGCATCACCAATACTGGACTATCCCCATAACACCGAGCATCACCAATACTGGGATCTATCTCCCATAACACCGAGCATCCCAATACTGGACTATCCCCATAACACCGAGCATCACCAATACTGGATCATCTCCATAACACCGAGCATCACCAATACTGGACTATCCCCATAACACCGAGCATCACCAATACTGGATCATCTCCATAACACCGAGCATCACCAATACTGGACTATCCCCATAACACCGAGCATCACCAATACTGGATCATCTCCATAACACCGAGCATCACCAATACTGGACTATCCCCATAACACCGAGCATCACCAATACTGGATCCATCTCCCAAGGAATATAACACCGAGCATCACCAATACTGGACTATCCCCATAACACCGAGCATCACCAATACTGGACTATCCCATAACACCGAGCATCACCAATACTGGATCTATCCCCATAACACCGAGCATCACCAATACTGGACTATCCCATAACACCGAGCATCACCAATACTGGACTATCCCCATAACACCGAGCATCGCCAATACTGGACTATCCCCATAACACCGAGCATCACCAATACTGGACTATCCCCATAACACCGAGCATCACCAATACTGGACTATCCCATAACACCGAGCATCACCAATACTGGACTATCTCCATAACACCGAGCATCACCAATACTGGACTATCCCCATAACACCGAGCATCGCCAATACTGGACTATCCCCATAACACCGAGCATCACCAATACTGGACTCATCTCCCATAACACCGAGCATCACCAATACTGGACTATCCCATAACACCGAGCATCACCAATACTGGACTATCCCCATAACACCGAGCATCACCAATACTGGACTATCCCCATAACACCGAGCATCACCAATACTGGACTATCCCCATAAGCACCGAGCATCACCAATACTGGACTATCCCATAACACCGAGCATCACCAATACTGGACTATCCCCATAACACCGAGCATCACCAATACTGGACTATCCCCATAACACCGAGCATCACCAATACTGGACTATCCCCATACACCGAGCATCACCAATACTGGACTATCCCCATAACACCGAGCATCACCAATACTGGATCATCCCATAACACCGAGCATCACCAATACTGGACTATCCCCATAACACCGAGCATCACCAATACTGGACTATCCCCATAACACCGAGCATCACCAATACTGGACTATCCCCATAGCACCGAGCATCACCAATACTGGACTATCCCCATAACACCGAGCATCACCAATACTGGATCTATCCCCATAACACCGAGCATCACCAATACTGGATCATCCCCATAACACCGAGCATCACCAATACTGGACTATCCCATATACACCGAGCATCACCAATACTGGACTATCCCCATAACACCGAGCATCACCAATACTGGATCATCCCATAACACCGAGCATCACCAATACTGGACTATCCCATAGCACCGAGCATCACCAATACTGGACTATCCCCATAACACCGAGCATCACCAATACTGGACTATCCCCATAACACCAGCATCGCCAATACTGGACTATCCCCATAACACCGAGCATCACCAATACTGGACTATCCCCATAACACCGAGCATCCCAATACTGGACTATCCCCATAGCACCGAGCATCACCAATACTGGACTATCCCCATAACACCGAGCATCGCCAATACTGGATCATCCCCATAACACCGAGCATCGCCAATACTGGACTATCCCCATAGCACCGAGCATCGCCAATACTGGACTATCCCCATAGCACCGAGCATCGCCAATACTGGACTATCCCCATAGCACCAGGCATCACCATTACTGGATCATCCCCATAACACCGAGCATCGCCAATACTGGACTATCCCCATAGCACCAAGCATCGCCAATACTGGACTATCCCCATAGCACCAGGCATCACCAATACTGGATCATCCCCATAACACCAGGCATCACACTTTGCTTTCTTTTTAATAATGTACTTTACCTCTATCCTCCTGTGTTCCCTTGCCATCGACATTCACCGCCCCATCCCCCCTCCATCACGACTCATACACATCAGCCCCTCTATCCTTCCCTCTCCCATGTACAGCTCCCATGCACTCCTCACCTTCCTGAGAAACCTCAGCCCATCTTACCCAAACATATCACAGAAAAAACCTACTTACAATTCCAACAACTACCTGCTCTTTATTTTCCTACTCCTACTGATTTCAGGGGACATCTCCCCCAACCCTGGTCCACCATCCCCCAACCTCAATCCCTACCCTACCTCATATCGAAACCATAATAATCTTATTAAAGGGAATCTGTCACCCCATTTTTGCCATATCAACTAAAGATATGGCTGAATACAGCGTCCCATAACAAAGCCATCTGTCTTTTCCTTATATCCTGATACCCCCGTTTTCATATAAAAATACCTTAGTAAAGTTGGTATTTTGGGCTGCCAATCAGGGCGGTCAGGTCAGGAAGGCGGCGGTTATTTGCTTCCCCCAACCCTCCTCAATTCTTGGCGTACATAGCTTTTTTTTTTCTTGTCCGTTGTCTTTCCGCGCTTGCGCTGTGTAAAAGTCCCTCGCGCGTGCGCAGTGCTGTTTTCCCAACAGTGGGCCAGCACACTATCACTACCGCGCAAGCTCAAGTAATTTCTGGCACTTCACTTGACCTGGAAGTCGTCCAGTGATTGCTGATGACTTCCGGGCCAAGGAAAGTCAGGAAGTCTGACGCATGCGCAGTAATGTTTGACTGCTTTGCCCACTGCTGGGCAAATAAGACTGCGCAAGCGCGGGGGCCCTGCTGCAGAGCGCAAGCGCAGAAAACTTACGCTGTCTGTGATATTCACAGACAGCATTACGTGACAGAAGTAGAGGAGCGGGGGGTTGGGGAAGCGAATAACCGCCGCCTTCCTGACCTGACCGCCATGATTGACACCACAAAAACGAAGTTTACAAAGGTATTTATATATGAAAACGGGGGTATCAGAATATAAGGAAAAGACAGATGGCTTTGTTATGGGACGCTGTATTCAGCCATATCTTTATCTAATATGGCAATTTTGGGGTGACAGATTCCCTTTAATATTGCTTGCACTCCCTCATCTCCTTCTTTCAATTGTGCCCTCTGGAATCCACGGTCTGCATGCAACAAGCTATCCTTCCTGCACAACTACTTTCTGAACAACTCTCTTAATCTGTTAGCCCTCACGGAAACCTGGATTCAGGATTCTGACACTGTCTCCCCTGCTGCCATTTCCTATGGTGGCTTACAGTTCTCCCATTCCCCAAGACCCGCAAACAGACATGGTGGTGGAGTTGGCATACTCCTGTCCCCACAATGCACTTTCCAGGTCATCCCCCCAATTCCATCACTCATTCCCTTCTTTTGAGATCCACACCATCAGGCTCTTCCATCCCCTCTCCCTCAGAGTAGCGGTCATATATCGGCCCCCAGGCTCGCCCACCCGGTTCCTTGACCACTTCTCAGCCTGGCTGCCGCACTTCATGTCCTCAGAACTACCAACCCTTATCCTTGGAGACTTCAGCATCCCCATTAACAGTCCTACTTCCACATCTGCATCTCAGCTTCTATCACTAACCACTTCTCTAGGCCTCTCACAGCTTACAACCTCTGAGACACACAAGGATGCCAACACCCTTGACCTGGTCTTTGTCCGCCTCTGTTCAATCTCCCACCTAAATAACTCACCGCTTCCACTCTCTGACCACAACATTCTCTCCTTCACCCTCACAAATCCTCCACCACCCCAGCGCACTCCTACCTACCACACATTCAGAAATCTGCAAGCCATTAACCCTCAGACACTTTCAGACTCCCTACACTCATCGCTGTCCCCAATCTCCTCTTTTTCCTGTCCTGATCTGGCTGTTCAGCACTACAATGACACTCTTAGAAGCACCCTTGACCAAGTAGCACCGCTCACCCTCAGAACCTCCAAACACACAGTAAAACAGCCCTGGCTCACATTGCAAACTCACCTTCTCCAGCGATGCTCTAGGAGTGCTGAACGCCTCTGGAGAAAAACCCGCACACCAGAAGACTTCATCCACTTTAAATTCATGTTAAGAAGTTATAATGCTGCCCTTCACCTCGCCAAACAGACCTACTTCACCACACTGATCTCCTCACTAGCCAACAACCCCAAGAAACTTTTTGACACTTTTCACTCCCTCCTCAGGCAAAAAGCACAAGCCCCTATCACAGACATTTGTGCTGACGACCTGGCCTCCCACTTTATAGAAAAAATAGATCCTATCCGTCAGGAAATCTGCTCTCAACCACCAAGTGCTGTGACTCCCATCCCTCCCTGCATTTCCCCTGGCTCACTTTCCACATTTGATCCCATCACAGAAGTCTCCAGACTCCTCTCGTCCGACTACATGCACTACCGACCCCGTTCCCTCACATCTCCTCCAGTCTCTCTCCAGTTGTCACAACTCACCTAACTACAATCTTTAATCTCTCACTCTCCTCTGGCATTTTCCCATCCTCCTTCAAACACTCCATCATTACTCCATTACTAAAGAAACCCGCTCTTGACCCTTCCTGCACAAACAACTACAGACCGGTCTCCAATCTCCCCTTTATCTCTAAACTTTTGGAGCGCCTAGTCTACTCCCGCCTCACCCGTTACCTCTCCACTTACTCCCTTCTAGACCCTTCACAGTCCGGCTTCCGCCCCCTACATTCTACTGAAACTGCACTCATCAAAGTGACCAATGACCTTCTGACAGCAAAACGTAACGGCGACCACTCTCTCCTCATTCTTCTCGACCTTTCTGCAGCTTTCGATACAGTTGACCACTGTCTCCTACTGTCTAGGCTCCAGTCACTAGGTATTAAGGACACTTTTCTCTCCTGGTTCTCCTCCTATCTTTCTGATCGCTCCTTCAGTGTTTCGTTCTCTGGCTCCACTTCATCTCCTCTTCCTCTCACTGTCGGTGTACCCCAGGGCTCAGTCCTTGGTCCCCTTCTCTTCTCTCTCTACACGGCCCCAATTGGACAGACCATCAGCAGATTTGTCTTTCAGTACCATCTTTATGCCGATGACACACAACTATACACGTCATCCCCCGACCTTACCCCCGCTGTTCTACAGAACACCACCGACTGTCTGTCCGCAGTCTCCAACATCATGTCTGCTCTCTATCTGAAACTCAACCTCTCCAAAACTGAACTTCTGCTCCCGCCGTCTACTAACCTCCCTAAATCTGACATTTCCCTCTCTGTGGGCGGCACCATAATAACACCTGGCAGCAGGCTCGCTGTCTGGGTGTTATGTTTGACACCAATCTCTCCTTCACCTCCCATATACAATCTCTTGCCGCCTACACCTAAAGAACATCTCTAGAATCCGCCCTTTTCTCACCATGGAAACAACAAAAACCCTCACTGTAGCATTGATCCACTCCCGCCTGGACTACTGCAACGCTCTATTACTTGGCCTCCCCATTACTCGACTATCCCCTCTCTAGTCCATCCTTAATGCAGCAGCCAGGGTCATCCATCTGGCTAATCGGTACTCGGACGCGTCCGCTCTTCGCTAGTCCTTACACTGGCTGCCCATTCATTATAGGATCCAATTCAAAGTACTGGTTCTCACCCACAAAGCTCTCCACACTGCAGCAGCCCCCTACATCTCCTCCCTCATTTCTATCTATCACCTACCCGTCCTCTCCACAGTGCAGCACCCCCTACATCTCCTCCCTCATTTCTATCTATCACCTACCCGTCCTCTCCACAGTGCAGCACCCCCCTACATCTCCTCCCTCATTTCTATCTATCACCCTGCCCGTCCTCTCCACAGTGCAGCACCCCTACATCTCCTCCCTCATTTCTATCTATCACCCTGCCCGTCCTCTCACAGTGCAGCACCCCTACATCTCCTCCCTCATTTCTATCTATCACCCTACCCGTCCTCTCTACAGTGCAGCACCCCCCTACATCTCCTCCCTCATTTCTATCACCTGCCCGTCCTCTCCACAGTGCAGCACCCCCCTACATCTCCTCCCTCATTTCTATCTATCACCTACCCGTCCTCTCCACAGTGCGGCCCCCCTACATCTCCTCCCTCATTTCTATCTATCACCCTGCCCGTCCTCTCCACAGTGCGGCCCCCCTACATCTCCTCCCTCATTTCTATCTATCACCCTGCCCGTCCTCTCCACAGTGCAGCCCCCCTACATCTCCTCCCTCATTTCTATCTATCGGCCTAACCGACTGCTGCGCTCTGCAAACGACTTTCGACTAACCTCTGCACTAATCCGTACCTCCCACTCCCGACTTCAAGACTTCTCCCGTGCTGCGCCAATCCTCTGGAATGCTCTACCCCAAGAAATTAGGACTATCCACAATTTGCATGGTTTCAGGCGCTCCCTCAAAACACATTTGTACAGAGCGGCCTATCACATTATTATTATTATTATTATTACACATTTATATAGCGCCATTTATTCCATGGCGCTTTACATATGAAAAGGGAAAATATAGACAGGTACAATAAACATGTGCTAGACAAGGGACACACAAGTACAGAAGGAGAGAGGAACCTGCCCGCGAGGGCTCACAGTCTACAGGGATGGGTGAGGATACACTAGGAAAGGGTAGAGCTGGTCGTGCGATGGTTCAGTAGACTGAGGATCATTGCAGGTTGTAGGCTTGTCGGAACAGGTGGGTCTTCAGGTTCTTCTTGAAGGTTTCCGTTGTTGGCGAAAGTCTGATGTTCCAGAGTATGGGGGAAGCCCGGGAGAAGTCTTGTATGCAGTTGTGGGAAGAAGAGATGAGGGGAGAGTCGAGAAGGAGATCTTGAGAGGATCGAAGGTTGCGTGTGGGTAGGTAGCGGGAGACCATGTCACAGATGTATGGAGGAGAAAGGTTGTGGATGGCTTTGTATGTCATGGTTAGGGTTTTGAACTGAAGCCTCTGGGCAATAGGAAGCCAGTGAAGGGCCTGGCATAGGGGGGAGGCTGGGGAATGGCGGGGAGACAGGTGGATTAGTCAGGCAGCAGCATGTGTAGCATGGACTGGAGTGGTGCCAGAGTGCTAGAGGGGAGGCCAGACAGTAGGAGGTTGCAGTAGTCGAGGCGGGAGATGATAAGGGCGTGCACTAGTGTTTTTGTGGTTTCATGGTTGAGGAATGAGCGGATCCGGGAAATATTTTTGATTTTGAGGCGGAAGGAGGTGGCGAGGGCTTGGATATGTGGTTTGAAAGAGAGGGCAGAGTCGAGGATCACCCCAAGGCACAGAGCATGCGGGACTGGGGAAAGCGAGCAGCCATTGACATAGATGGATAGGTCTGGTGGAGGGGAAGAATGAGGTGGGGGAAAGATGATGAATTCTGTTTTGTCCATGTTCAGTTTGAGAAAGCGAGCAGAAAAGAAGGCTGAGATAGCAGACAGACACTGTGGGATTTTGGTCAGTAGGGAGGTGAGGTCAGGTCCAGATAGGTAGATCTGCGTGTCATCGGCGTAGAGGTGATACTGCAAATCGTGGGATTCTATGAGCTGTCCCAGGCCGAAGGTGTAGATGGAGAAGAGTAGGGGTCCTAGGACTGAGCCTTGAGGAACACCGACACACAGGGGGCGAGGTGAGGAGGTGGTGTGCGAGAGGGAGACACTAAATGTTCGGTCTGTTAGGTATGATGAGATCCAGGACAGGGCCAAGTCTGTGATGCCAAGAGATGAGAGAATCTGTAGCAGGAGGGAATGGTCCACAGTGTCGAAGGCAGAAGACAGGTCCAGGAGAAAGAGGACAGAGTAGTGTCGCTTGCTCTTGTCGTTAGTGACTTTAGTTAGGGCAGTTTCAGTTGAGTGATGCGGTCAGAAGCCGGATTGTAAACGGTCAAAGAGGGAACAGGAGGAGAGGTGGGAGGACAGTTCGAGATATACATGCTGTTCCAGTAGTTTTGAGGCGTAGGGGAGAAGAGATATCGGGCGATAGACACAGAGGATGGGTCGAGGGAGGGCTTTGGGGAGAAGAGATATCGGGCGATAGACACAGAGGATGGGTCGAGGGAGGGCTTTTTGAGGATGGGAGTGATTGAGGCATGTTTGAAGGATGAAGGAAAGACACCATTTGTAAGTGAAAGGTTGAAGAGGTGTGTGAGAGTAGGGATGAAGACTGTGGCAAAGTTAGGGATGAGGTGGGACGGGAGTGGGTCAAGCGCGCAAGTGGTGAGGTGTGATCTTGACAGGAGAGTGGAGAGCTGATCTTCTGTCGTGGTGAAGCTGGTTTTGGAAGAACAGGGCTGAGTGACTAAGAGGGGCATTGGCGGCTGCGGGCCAAAGCTTTCTCTGATCAAATCAATCTTTTGCTTAAAGAAGGAGGTAAAGTCTTCAGCAGAAATGAGAGGAGAGGGAGGAGGTGCTGGGGGACGGAGTAAAGAATTGAAAGTGTTGAAGAGCTGTTTAGGGTTGTGAGACAGGGAGGATATGAGAGATGCGAAGTAAGTTTGTTTTGCGGCAGAGAGCGTGGACTTGAAGCTGGCAAGGGACTGCTTGTATGCGTTGAGGTGCGTTGAGGTGCATTCACTAATCAAAGTCATTCTATGTGTAAGTGTGTGTGTGTAGCCCATTCACTATCTCCATCCATCCCTCACTCCCTCAAGATGGCTGGACTATCATTGTAAATGCACCATTGTATATACACACCTGTACTTTGTATCTCCCCCACCTCATTGTAGATTGTAAGCTCTCACGAGCAGGGGCGGCTGATTCTGCTTTAATTATTGTATTGTTAACGTTGTTACTTATGACTTGTGTTTTGAAACTGTTAAACTATAAAGCGCTGCTGAATATGTTGGCGCTATATAAATAAAGATTATTATTATTATTACTGGACCGTCCCCATAGCACAATGCATTGCTATTACTGGACCATCCCCTTAGCATTGGATATCGCTGTGAAGAAACCAGAGTATATCTTAATTATCCAGACGACTATGTTTTTGCAAACCAAGAAGAATTTACTTTTTATCTGTATATTGGCTTGTGAATTTAAGTGTTTATTTCTGGTGGGTCAAGAAAACAGACTTGCAAACTGATATACTGTGTAAAGCCCCCGTCTCACACAGCGATCTCGCTAGCGAGATCGCTGCTGAGTCACTAGTTTTGTGACGCAGCAGCGATCTCCCCAGCGATATCGCTGTGTGTGACATTCAGCGACGATCAGCCCCCCTGCTGGGTATCGCTGATCGTTGCTGAATGTCCTGGACATTTTTTTGATCGCTGGTCTCCCGCTGACAGGCACGCATCGCTGCGTGTGACAGGCGGGAGACCAGCGATCCGCTGGTAACCAAGGTACACAGCGGGTTTCCAGGCGCGGGGCTGTGCCTAGAAACCCGCTGTGTACCTTGGATACGAGCGCTCTGATGCAGGGAGCTGGTAACCAAGGTACACAGCGGGTTTCCAGGCACCGCGCAGCGCCTGGAAACCCGATGTGTACCTTGGTTACCAGCTCCCTGCATCAGGGCGCTGGTATCCAACGTACACTGCGGGTAACTAAGCGATGTTACCCGCAGTGTCGCTGTGCTGATCGCTGCCTGAGCTGCCTGTTTGGCAGCTCAGCAGCGATAATGTAGCGATACACCAGCGATCCTGATCGTTGTCGGAATCGCTGGTGTATCGCTATGTGAGACCCGGGCTTAAGTCTATAATAGTGACTTGTACATAGTGTGTGTCTATCTATGTTTACTGTGAGATGATATGCTAATTGTGCATTGTATTCAGAAACAGTTTGTTGACTTCAAAAGTAAAGAGGGAAAAGAATGTGAGGGTGGACTGAAGGACACTGGGTAATTTTAAAAATAGCTTACATGCCTCGGGTATAAAAAGACTCAGAGAGTAGATCTCATGTCACAGAGCTACCAGCCGGACATTCTACAAAACACCCAACGGACGAGAGACAGGACTGCAGCCAATCCATCAAGGCACCATCACGAGGGACACGGATCTATGATTCTATAGGAAACAACCTAGGGGTTTTCGGCTACAGTTGGAAGGACACAGATCTGATCCAGTGACCGTCTCTGAGCCATGGATTTGTTTGGAGAAAGCCAGGTTTTGTGACCCGCTGGTCGCCTGGTTCCATGGAGACGGTTGGATAAGCCAGGTGGTGACTCTCGTGTCAACTGGCTTTGGACCCAGAATGGACTGTCATCTCCCTACGCTAGTTGTTATCTCTTCTTTGTGTGTATGTCACAGGTGGAATAGCGACCCTGGGAGCTGTGACGTTGTGTCAACTGGCTTTGGACCTTGTACGGACTCTATGGACTGTTCTCGGTCATCTCCCTACGCTTGTCGTTATCTCTTCTCTGTGTGTGTATCACCGGTGGAATAGCGACCCTGGGAGCTCTGACGTAACATCTACCATTATCCCGGTGAGTCAGCAGAAGGGTGAGACCCTGTAATGTGCACCATCTTGGGGGTAATTGCTGGGTTTGTTCTGTTTGCTATTGGGTGTTGTGGGTCAATAAAGTATTGCCACACTGTTTTACCCTAACCCTGCGTTGTCTGTGTAGTGTATTGCCCACGGGGAGATAGAGCGGGCGTTCAGTGGTACGAGCCCTGGTTCATGCAGTCTTGCTAAAGGCAGCCGGGCCAGCGGACGAGAGCACCCACTAACCCCGTTTCTCTACAATTGCCATTATATGGACCATCCCAATAGCACCAGGTATCACCATTACTGAATCATCCCCATAGCATCAAGCATCGCTATTACTGGACCTTCCACATAGAACTGGGCATCGCCATTACTGGACCATCTTCATAGCACCGGTCATCGCTATTACTGGACTATCCTCATAGCACCGGGCATCACCATTACTGGACCATCCATATAGAACTGGGCATCGCCATTACTGGACCATCTTCATAGCACTGGTCATCGCTATTACTGGACTATCCTCATAGCACCGGGCATCGCCATTTCTGGACCATCTTCATAGCAGTGGGCATTGCCATTATAGGACCATTTGCATAACATCGGGCATCTCCATGATTGGACCATCCCCATAGCATCGGATATCGCAATTACTGGACCATCCTCATAGCAGTGGGCATTGGCCATTACTACACCATCCTCATAGCACCGGGCATCTCCATGATTGGACCATCCCCACAGCACCGGGCATCGCAATTACTGGACCATCCCCATAGCATCAGACATCGCAATTACTGGACCATCCTCATGGTATCAGGCATCGACATTACTGGACCACCCCCATAGCTCCAGGCATTGCTATAACTGGACCATCCCCAAAGTATTGGGTATCGCCATTGCTGAACCATTCGCACAGCATCAGGCATCGCCATTACTGGACCATCTCCATAGCATCGGGCATCTCCATGTTTGTTCCATCCCTATAGCTCTGTGCATCGCACCATTACTGAACCATCCCCATAGCACTGGGCATCATCATGATTGGACCATCCCCATAGCACCGGTCATTTCCATTACTGGACCATCCCAATAGTATCAAGCATTACCATTACTGGACCATCCCCATAGCATCAGGCATTGCCATTACTGTACCAACAGCAAAGCACCAGGCATTGCCATTACTGGACGACCCTCATAGCACTGGGCATCGCCATTACTATACAATCCCCATAGCATCGCGCATCGCCATTACTGGACCATCCACATAGCACTGGGCTTCGCAATTACTGGACCATCCTCATAGCACTGGGCATCGCCATTACTGGACCATCTGCATAGCAATGGGTATTGACATTACTGGACCCTCACTATAGCATCGTGTATCGCCATTGCTGAATCATTCACATACCATCGGGTATTGCTATTACTGGACCATCCCCAAAGCACCGGGGATCTCCATGATTGGACCATCCACATAGCACCGGGCATCGCCATTACTGGACCATCCCCATAACACTGGGCATCACCATAACTGTTCCATCCCTATAGCATCGGACATCGCAATTACTGGACCATACTCATGGCTTTGGGCATCACCATGATTGGACCATCCCCAAAGCATCAGGCATCAACATTACTGAACCATCCCCATAGCTCCAGGAATAGCCATTAAGCATTTCCATTACTGGACCATCCCATAGCATAGGGTATCACCATTGCTGAACCATTCGAATAGCATCGGGCATCGCCATTACTGGACCATCCCTATAGCATAGGGCATCGCAATTACTGGACCATCCCTATAGCATAGGGCATCGCCTTTACTGGACCATCCGCATAGCACCGGTCATCGCCATTACTGGACCATCCACATAGAACTTGGCATCGCCATTACTGGACCATCCACATAGAACCGGACATCGCCATTACTGGACCATCCACATAGAACCGGTCATCGCCATTACTGGACCATCCACATAGAACTGGGCATCGCCATTACTGGACCATCCACATAGAACTGGGCATCGCCATTACTGGACCATCTTCATAGCATCAGGCATCGCCATTACTGGACCATCCACATAGAACTGGGCATCGCCATTACTGAACCATCCACATAGAACCGAACATCGCCATTACTGGACCATCCACATAGAACTGGGCATCGCCATTACTGGACCATCTTCATTGCATCAGGCATCGCCATTACTGGACCATCCACATAGAACTGGGCATCGCCATTACTGGACCATCCACATAGAACTGGGCATCGCCATTACTGGACCATCTTCATAGAATCAGGCATCGCCATTACTGGACCATCCACATAGAACTGGGCATCGCCATTACTGGACCATCCACATAGGACTGGGCATCGCCATTACTGGACCATCTTCATAGCATCAGGCATCGCCATTACTGACCATCCACATAGAACCGAACATCGCCATTACTGGACCATCCACATAGAACGGGTCATCGCCATTACTGGACCATCCACATAGAACTGGGCATCACCATTACTGGACCATCCACATAGAACTGGGCATCGCCATTACTGGACCATCTTCATAGCATCAGGCATCGCCATTACTGGATCATCCACATAGCACCGGTCATCGCCATTACTGAACCATCCACATAGAACCGAACATCGCCATTACTGGACCATCCACATAGAACTGGGCATCACCATTACTGGACCATCCACATAGAACCGAACATCGCCATTACTGGACCATCCACATAGAACTGGGCATCGCCATTACTGGACCATCCACATAGCACCGGTCATCGCCATTACTGAACCATCCACATAGAACCGAACATCGCCATTACTGGACCATCCGCATAGCACTGGTCATCGCCATTACTGGACCACCCACATAGAACCTAACATCGCCATTACTGGACCATCCACATAGAACTGGGCATCGCCATTACTGGACCATCCACATAGAACCGGTCATCGCCATTACTGGACCATCCACATAGAACTGGGCATCGCCATTACTGGACCATCCGCATAGCATCGGGCATCCCGATTACTGGACCATCCGCATAGCACCGGGCATCGCCATTACTGGACCATCCACATAGCATCGGGCATCGCCATTACTGGACCATCCGCATAGCATCGGGCATCGCCATTACTGGACCATCCGCATAGCATCGGGCATCCTGATTACTGGACCATCCGCATAGCACCGGGCATCGCCATTGCTGGATCATCCCCATAGCTCCAGGCATCGCCATTACTGGACCATCCCCATAACTCCAAGAATCGCCATTACTGGACCATCCCATAGCAACAGACATCGCGATTACTGGACCATCTTCATAGCATCAGGCATCGCCATTACTGAACCATTCCCATAGCTTCAGGCATCGCCATTACTGGACCATCCACATAGCTTCAGGCATCGCCATTACTGGACCATCCCATAGCTCCAGGCATCGCCATTACTCCACCATCCACATAGAACCGGGCATCGCCATTACTGTACCATCCCCATAGCTTCAGGCATCGCCATTACTGGACCATCCCATAGCTCCAGGCATCGCCATTACTGGACCATCCCATAGCAACATGTATCACGATTACTGGACCATCCCCATAGCATCAAGCATTGCCATTACTGGACCATCCCCATAGCATCGGGCATCTCCATGATTGGACCATCACTATAGCATTGGGCATTGCCATTACTGGACCATCCCTATATCATAGGGCTTCGCCTTTACTGGACCATCCGCAAAGCACTGGGCATCGCTTTTACTGGACCATCTTCATAGCATCAGGCATCGCCATTACTGGTCCATCCACATAGAACTGGGCATCGCCATTACTGGACCATCCCCATAGCTCCAGGAATCGCCATTACTGGACCATCCACATAGAACCGGACATCGCCATTACTGGACCATCCACATAGAACTGGGCATCGCCATTACTGGACCATCCGCATAGCATCAGGCATCCCCATTACTGGACCATCCGCATAGCACCAGGCATCGCCATTACTGGACCATCCACATAGCACTGGGCATCACCATTACTGGACCATCCGCATAGCACCAGGCATCGCCATTTTTGAACCATCCGCATAGCACCGGGCATCGCCATTACTGGACCATCCACATAGCATCGGGCATCGTCTTTGCTGGATCATCCGCATAGCACCGGGCATCACCACTGTTGGACCATCCCCATACCTCCAGGCATCGCCATTACTGGACCATCCCCATAGCTCCAGGCATCGCCATTACTGGACCATCCCATAGCTCCAGGAATCGTGATTACTGGACCATCCCCATAGCATCAAACATTTCCATTACTGGACCATCCGCATAGAACCGGGCATCGCTATTACTGGACCATCCCCATAGCTTCAGGCATCGTGATTACTGGACCATTCCCATAGCATCAAACATTTCCATTACTGTACCATCCGCATAGCACCGGGCATCGCCATTACTGGACCATCCACATAGCATCGGGCATCACTATTACTGGATCATCCGCATAGCACTGGGCATCGCCATTTTTGAACCATCCGCATTGCACCGGGCATCGCCATTACTGGACCATCCGCATAGCATCGGGCATCCCCACTGCTGGACCATCCCCATAGCTCCAGGCTTCGCTATTACTGGACCATCCCATAGCATCAGGCATCGTGATTACTGGACCATCCCATAGCTCCAGGCATCGCCATTACTGGACCATCCCATAGCATCAGGCATCGTGATTACTGGACCATCCCCATAGCTCCAGTCATCGCCACTGCTGGACCATCCCCATAGCTCCAGGCATCGCCACTGCTGGACCATCCCCATAGCTCCAGGCATCGCCATTACTGGACCATCCCATAGCATCAAACATTTCCATTACTGGACCATCCCCATAGCATCGGGCATCTCTGTAGAGGATCACCATGAAAACATCATAATCTGCATTCAGCAACTGTAATCGAAAATGGAGGTGGGGATGTCTCATTTCTTCATGGCTCATGTGTCCTGTTTCTGGGGGCTCTTTACGTGCTGCTTCCCTGGGTGCCCATGTACTGTCTCATGGGACTCTTGCATCACGTACATCCCTGGGGGCTCATGTATTGTGTCTCGGGGACTCTTTTGTCACATCCCAGGGGCTCATGTACTATGTCTAGGCGAGTTCAGGGTGGGGATGGGTAGGTGGTACAAATCGGAGTTACTGGGGTAAACAAAAAAGGACGTGAGTCTAAAAAGCTGTGTCAGCTGGGCACGGCCGGTTTTAGGCATTGTGGGGCCCTGGCCAAAAGTATAAAATGGGGCACAAAATGCTCACATATTGCAGATCACACAGAAGCATTTTGGTTGTATTCACACGCGCCGTGTTCAGGCCGCTAAACGAACGCGATTAACAACATTGAAGTCATTCGACACTTGTTTCCCAGCCTCTTTACACCGGCTGAGGAAGAATGATGGGGACAGAACCATTACTAATAGATCAATTTGTCACATACAGTATCATGTTATCAGCAGCATATCTGCAGTTTTCACTGGGCAATATGCTGCTGAGAACAATAATTTCTGTTCCTGCATAAACAATCCATTCACTTGATGAATAGGCAGCATTTTGCTTGTTTAGTATAATACACCCCATAGTCCTCCACATAGTATAATGCACACCAGAGTCTTCCATATAGTATAAGGTGCACCACAGTCCTCTATATTGTTTAATGCACACCCTATAGTCCTCCATATAAATAATATAATGTACCTTATAGTCCTCCATATAGTATAATACACTCCACATAGAACTCTATGTAGTACAATACAATCCCCATAGTCCTCTATATAGCATAGTACACTCCCCATAGTCCTCATGTAGTTTAATACCATAATATAATACTTATCATAGTCCTCCATAGAGTATAATAGACTCCCCATAGTCCTCCATATAGTATAATACACTCCCCATAGGCGTCCATATAGTATAATGTACTCTCCCTAGTCCTCCATATAGTATAATGCACTCCTCATAGTCCTCTGTATAGTATAATACACTCCCCATATTCCTCCATGTAGTATAATACTCACCATAATATAATACTCCCCATAGTCCTCCATATAGTATAATACACTCCCCATAGTACTCTATGTAGTACAATACACTCCCCATAGTTCTTAATATAGTATAATGCATTCCCCATTGTCCTCAATACAGTATAATGCAGCCCACATAGAGTGTAATGCAGCCACCCCAAAAAGTATAATGCAGCTCCCCTGAGTATAATACAGCCACCCCACATAATATAATGTGGGGTTGCATTGGGATGTGGTTGAACAGGTGTCTGCTTGCAATATTTTACCTCTCTTTGATGGAAGCCTTTGGATGTTCCTCGATGGAAGCCTTTGGATGTTCCTCATATTTCTCATTTCTTCACATGAATGGACCGGAAGCATCTGTCACGCTGTCTAATGATATGTATACAATGTCAGTAAACTATTAATACAGGAACAACACTCTATACAACAACTAGTATAGCAACATCAGCATGTAAGTATAGAATAGATTTACCTGACACGATATCTGCAGAACTCAGGGTTAATCTTGAGGACTTGATGAGCTGAAACAGAAAAGAGGTGGACCGGGATCTAACCTGACCCTAAACTGGGGTCCTAACTAATCCCTCACCTTGGAGGTACTGATAATGGTTCAGAGGTCCAAGTCTCCAGCCTAACCCTGTCTCCTATCAGACCCTGAACCCTGTAATCAGTCCTAAGAAGGATCCTGACTACCACCAAAGGGATATGGGCTGATCTCAGCTAAATACACAGATTAGACATATAAGACAGACAGGATAACACTCGCTTGCATACACACTCAAACACCAAAGGAACATAAATGGTCTGGGAAATAAACTCTAACCAAGTTGAGCTTAGAACAACTAAGGAGCTCACAACTAAAGTCTATACAGATTCATTCCTATCTGTGGTCTGCATGAAGGTTTCACTGGCAACCCCCCAAGCAGACAACCAGGAATTTAAAGGAAACCAATCAACAAATAATCAATTGCAGCCGGGAGAAACTGCACCCAGTCCCAGCACCGAGCACAGACAGAATTAACTCCCTAGCTGCCAAACACAAAGAAACAGCAGCTCAGCTGTGAGAAGTCAAAATGTGCAACCGCGACGATCTTCGTGGCAATGCACACATGACAGTACCCCCCCTTCTACGAGGGGCCTCCGGACCCTCAGGGCCAGGCCTGCCCGGGTGAGTTCTGTGGAAGGTCCGAACCAAACGATCTGCGTTAACATCAGACGCAGGAACCCACGTCCTCTCCTCTGGACCATACCCCTTCCAATGCACCAAGTACTGAAGGGACCGGCGATTCAGACGTGAGTCAATGATCTTTGATACTTGAAATTCCAAGTTACCATTGACCACCACTGGAGGAGGAGGTAGAGGTGACGGTATGACTGGTGCCACATACCTTTTAAGTAATGACTTGTGGAACACATTATGAATTTTAAAAGTAGAAGGGAGTTCCAGACGAAATGCCACAGGATTAATTATGGAACTGATCCTGTACGGCCCGATGAATCTGGGACCCAGTTTCCAGGAGGGCACTTTAAGTTTTATATTCCTGGTAGACAACCATACCAGATCGTTCACATTCAGATCTGGACCAGAAACTCTCCTCCTATCAGCCATACGTTTGTAACGGTTCCCCATAGCACTCAGATTATTCAATACACCTCTCCACACTGAAGCAAGTGACGACGAGAAACGCTCCTCCTCAGGAACCCCAGAAGGGCCCCCCCATTGAAAGTACAAAACTGAGGATGAAAACCATATGCCCCAAAAAACGGGGACTTACCAGTGGACTCGCTCCGCCTGTTGTTAAGAGCAAACTCTGCCAGAGGCAAGAAAGAAGACCAGTCCTCCTGGTTCTCTGAGACAAAACACCGAAGATAAGTCTCTAGGCTTTGATTCAGACGCTCTGTCTGACCATTGGTCTGCGGATGAAAAGCCGAGGAAAATGACAATTGCATCCCCCGACGTAAACAAAATGCCCTCCAAAATTTGGACACAAACTGAGACCCCCTATCTGACACCACATCAGAAGGCAACCCATGAAGTCTCACAATCTCCCCAATGAACACCTGCGCCAGAGTTTTAGCATTAGGGAGTGCAGGAAGAGCAACGAAATGTGCCATCTTACTGAACCTGTCAACAACCACCAGTATGACAGTATTCCCTGACGACGGAGGAAGGTCCGTAATGAAGTCCATAGATAAATGAGTCCATGGACGCTCCGGAAGTTTCAAGGGTAAAAGGGTCCCAGACGGACGGGTATGAGGGGTTTTAGAGCGAGCACACACCCCACATGACGCGACAAAAGTTATAACATCTTTATTAGCATTAGGCCACCAAAACCGGTGAGAAAGGAGATCTAAAGTAGCCTTACTCCCTGGATGTCCTGCTAGAGCAGAATTATGATGTGCCTCAATAACCTTTTGTCTCAACAGATTTGGGACAAACAGTCTCCCTGGAGGTCCTGCAGGGGCGTCCCCCTGAGCCTCTAACACCTCCTCCTCAAGCTCAGAACATACAGCCGACACTACCACCCCCTCCTGAAGGATAGGACTCGGGTCATCCGTTTTCCCGGCCCCTGGGAAACTGCGAGACAAAGCATCAGCCTTTACATTCTTAGATCCAGGGCGATAAGTGACAACAAAATTAAACCTGGTAAAAAACAACGACCATCGAGCTTGTCTGGAATTCAGACGCTTAGCGGATTCCAAATACAACAGGTTCTTGTGATCAGTAATGACGGTAACCGGGTGGACTGCCCCCTCCAAAAAGTGACGCCATTCTTCAAAAGCTAACTTAATGGCCAAAAGTTCCCTATTGCCGATATCATAATTCCTTTCGGCGGACGACAATTTCTTAGAAAAGAAAGCGCACGGATGCCATTTACCAGGGGACGGACCCTGGGACAATATTGCACCCACCCCTACGTCAGACGCATCCACCTCCACAATGAACGGCTGAGATGCATCTGGTTGGATGAGAACGGGTGCCGAAGCAAAACATTTCTTCAAAGAGGAAAAGGCTTGGCAAGCTTTGTCCGACCATTTAGAAAAATCCGTCCCTTTTCTTGTCATGTCAGTGAGAGGTTTGACAACAGATGAGAAATTACAAATAAATTTCCGGTAGTAGTTAGCAAACCCCAAAAAACGCTGCAGAGCCTTAAGATCCCCTGGCTGATCCCATTCAAGCACTGCTCTCACCTTTTCAGGGTCCATACGGAAACCGGAGGCTGACACCAAAAAACCCAAAAACTGAAGTTCCTGTACGGCAAATACACACTTCTCCAGTTTGGCGTATAGTTTATTGTCTCGCAAGATCTGCAACACCTGTCTCACATGCTCCTGATGAGACACAAGATCTGGCGAGTAAATTAAAATGTCGTCCAAATATACAACCACAAACAGCCCCACAAGGTGACGAAAAATGTCATTAACAAAATGTTGGAATACTGCTGGTGCAGTAGTCAGACCAAAAGGCATGACTAGGTTCTCATAATGTCCCTCCGGCGTGTTAAACGCCGTTTTCCACTCATCCCCCTCTTTTATCCTAATCAGATTATACGCCCCCCTGAGATCCAATTTAGAAAACCATTTGGCGCCAACAATTTGATTGAAGAGATCAGGAATAAGAGGGAGTGGATACGGATCTCGAACAGTAATCCGATTAAGTTCGCGGAAATCCAAGCAAGGGCGTAGGCCTCCATCTTTTTTCTTCACAAAGAAGAACCCCGCGGCTACTGGGAAGATGAAGGTCTAATATGCCCTTTGGCCAGACTTTCCGAAATATAATCTTTCATAGCCTGCCTCTCAGGACCAGAAAGGTTATATAACCTAGCTTTAGGCAACTTAGCATCAGGAAGGAGATTAATAGAGCAGTCATACACGCGATGAGGAGGCAACTCCTGACACCCCTCCTCAGAGAAAACATCCCCAAAATCCTCCAAAAAAGGAGGCAATGTACTAGGCACGACCGCACTGATGACTGTGTTCATGCAGTTGCTTTTGCAAAACTCACCCCATTGGCTTATTTCTCTGGACTGCCAATTAATCACAGGGTTATGTTTAACCAACCAAGGAAGTCCCAACACAATGGGAGTAGGTAGACCCTCCAACACATAACAAGATAATTGTTCCCTATGTATTGCCCCTACCCGAAGGTCAATGTTATGAACCTCATGAACAAAGCTACCTTGGCCGAGAGGCCTGGCGTCAATGGAGAATATAGGGATCGGTTTGACCAATACACTCAGATGCATACCTTGAGCCTGAGCAAACTGAGCGTCAACCAGATTAGCCCCGGAACCACTATCAAGAAGAACAGACAATCTCTCCACTCTCGTACCAACTACCACCTCCACTGGTACAAGGAACTGAGAAGAACTGGCGGATGAAATACATACTCCCAGGTTGTCGTCCACCACACAACCTGGGATTAACAGTTTCCGGCGACTTTTGGCTCAACAAGGCACGGGATGGACATTATCCAACAAAATGTCCCTCTTTCCCGCAGAAAAAACATCTTCTAGTCCTGCGGCGTACCGCCAATCCCCTCCTACGAAATGATGTCCCTCCCAACTGCATAGGCTCATCCGAACAGACAAGGGGAACCTCAACATAAGGGACTTTAGTGGTAGGTGAAGAAACAACAGGGAGTGGGGTTACCTCACCCCTCTCCCGAAGCCGTCTATCAGTACGGATAGCTAAGGCCATAGCAGCCTCCAGAGAAGGAGGAGACTCATACTGAGCCAAAACGTCTTTTAATTTATCAGAAAGCCCATGACAAAACTGGCTCCTAAGAGCTGGGTCATTCCACTGAGTATCTGTGGCCCATCTACGAAACTCAGAAGCAAATTCCTCTGCCGGACGATCTCCCTGCTGTATCTTACGTAATTTTGTCTCAGCAACAGAGACCCGATCTGGGTCATCATATACCAATCCCAGGGCAGTAAAAAATTGATCTACAGACAGTAGAGCCGGGGATCCCGGAGGAAGGGAGAAGGCCCAGGATTGAGGGTCCCCTTGCAGAAGTGAGATAACAATTCCCACTCTCTGCTCTTCACTCCCTGATGATCGAGGCCGAAGCCGAAAATACAATTTACATGCCTCCCGGAAGGTGAAAAATTTGTCTCGCCCACCAGTGAACCTGTCCGGGAGAGCTACTTTAGGTTCAACTCTGGTTTGCTCCAGGGGAGACAAAACTTTGGACTTAATGTCCGTCAGCTCCATGGATAATCCCTGCAACTGCAGAGCCAGCTGGGCTACTGGATCCATGGTAACTGGAGATAATTTTTATGGCCAGTGAAAATGTCACGCTGTCTAATGATATGTATACAATGTCAGTAAACTATTAATACAGGAACAACACTCTATACAACAACTAGTATAGCAACATCAGCATGTAAATATAGAATAGATTTACCTGACACGATATCTGCTGAACTCAGGGTTAATCTTGAGGACTTGATGAGCTGTAACAGGAAAGAGGTGGACCGGGATCTAACCTGACCCTAAACTGGGGTCCTAACTAATCCCTCACCTTGGAGGTACTGATAATGGTTCAGAGGTCCAAGTCTCCAGCCTAACCCTGTCTCCTATCAGTCCCTGAACCCTGTAATCAGTCCTAAGAAGGATTCTGATTACCACCAAAGGGATATGGGCTGATCTCAGCTAAATACACAGATTAGACATATAAGACAGACAGGATAGCACTCACTTGCATACACACTCAAACACCAAAGGAACATAAATGGTCTGGGAAATAAACTCTAACCAAGTTGAGCTTAGAACAACTAAGGAGCTCACAACTAAAGTCTATACAGATACATTCCTATCTGTGGTCTGCATGAAGGTTTCACTGGCAACTCCCCAAGCAGACAACCAGGAATTTAAAGGAAACCAATCAACAAATAATCAATTGCAGCCGGGAGAAACTGCACCCAGTCCCAGCACCGAGCACAGACAGAATTAACTCCCTAGCTGCCAAACACAAAGAAACAGCAGCTCAGCTGTGAGAAGTCAGAATGTGCAACCGCGACGATCTTCGTGGCAATGCACACATGACAGCATCTTTACTGTTTTCAACTTTCTGTTTTTTTCAAACCATGGATAATTGGACTTTTTGTGCTATTGGACTCACTTTTTGGGAGGGGTAGTGAGGGGTAGAGGATTCCTATATACACTTACGTATTTATCCTCAGGCTCAATGAGTCAAACTTAGATTATGTACACATTATGCAATTCCTAAAATGTAGTATTTTGTGGTTCTTTTTCTTCATATTTTGGTTCTTTTAATCTGTTTTTTGGTCCCATGTCTTCCCACTCCGCCTTGGGATAGTACATCTATATATTTACATATGTTTGCTGACCTTGTGCCTTGGATCATGCATTTAGATGACCTTTACAAGCATGGGGTATATTCATGTTCTGATGGACCTGGGTAACCCTCTTTTTCTCATTTTTTATTAATTTTTTTTTTATGCTTATTTTCCATTTCAACATTTTCTATATTCTATAGGGGCTGTCAACATGTATGTTTATATACCTATACATGTATGTGCATTAATCATACCTGCATTTATGTATAGAGATGTTGGCCCTATTTCACAGCAGCATTATTTTGGCTGGGCCGCTCACTTGAACTCATAGGGTTAATATGCGTCCTTCTTTGTATATAGGAAATAACATCCTCATATCTTAATATCTCGCCCTTCCCTTTCCCTCATCTGCTCTGTATATATCCTACCATATATTACATGCAGGTTACGGTTGGTTCTTCATGTCTGTATGGGCTCTTATTTTCTGCCCCATCCATGTGTCTGCAGCACAGCAGCGATCTGCATTAGGTCCGGCCTATCACCGGTCTATCACATTGCGCACTGCTCATACTTCAGACTCTCGCTGGCAGATATCGCGAGCCGGCGGCATTAGAACGCCGCTTCAGGCCTTATGATACTATGGTGCCTAAATATCGGCATTGTGCCCCATTGTGCATTGCTGGCGCTCCTTGTGCTTGTTTTCTGGAGGAACACCCACCTCCTCTCTGATAGGATCGTGTAATGGTTATATCTGTGGTTTGTGTATGGACAGGATCACGTCCCCTGATGAAGCTGCCTCCAGCAGCGGTACGAGCGGGCACTCCCCACCCACCTCCTCTCTGATAGGATCGTGTAATGGTTATATCTGTGGTTTGTGTATGGACAGGGTCACGTCCCCTGATGAAGCTGCCTCCAGCAGCGATACGCGCGGGCACTCCCCACCCACCTCCTCTCTGATAGGATCGTGCGGCTGCCACCTGTAACGGTTATATCTGTGGTTTGTGTATGGACAGGGTCACGTCCCCTGGCGAAGCTGCCTCCAGCAGCGATACGCGCGGGGTGCTCCCCACACACCTTCTCTCTGATAGGATCGCGCGGCTGCCACCTGTAACGATTATATCTGTGGTTTGTGTATGGACAGGGTCACGTCCGCTGATGAAGCTGCCTCCAGCAGCGATACGCGCGGGCGCTCCCCACACACCTCCTCTCTGATAGGATCGCGCGGCTGCCACCTGTAACGGTTATATCTGTGGTTTGTGTATGGACAGGGTCACGTCCCCTGATGAAGCTGCCTCCAGCAGCGATACGCGTGGGCGCTCCCCACACACCTCCTCTCTGATAGGATTGTGTAACGGTTATATCTGTGGTTTGTGTATGGACAGGGTCACGTCCCCTGATGAAGCTGCCTCCAGCAGCGATACGCGCGGGCGCTCCCCACACACCTCCTCTCTGATAGGTTCGTGTAACGGTTATATCTGTGGTTTGTGTATGGACAGGGTCACGTCCCCTGATGAAGCTGCCTCCAGCAGCGATACGCTGGGCGCTCCCCACACACCTCCTCTCTGATAGGATCGTGTAACGGTTATATCTGTCGTTTGTGTATGGACAGGGTCACGTCCCCTGATGAAGCTGCCTCCAGCAGCGATACGCGTGGGCGCTCCCCACACACCTCCTCTCTGATAGGATCGTGTAACGGTTATATCTGTCGTTTGTGTATGGACAGGGTCACGTCCCCTGATGAAGCTGCCTCCAGCAGCGATACGCGTGGGCGTTTGTGTAGCCCTGGTGTTAGGCACACGCAGTACCCTGGAGAGTGTGTGGCGAGACAGCAGTTTAATGCTAAATAACCATTCACTCAACATACACTAGACACACCCTTAGGGTAGTGTAGTTTACTTTTTAGGGAGTGGTCAAGGTGTATGTTTGTTGAGTGATTTTAGAGGAGTGTGTTTCCTGTCTTCGGACAGAGCAGACGTCTGGAGTTTAGCTGGAGGGAGGAAGCAGTCCAGATTGCTCTATCATCAGTTCAGAACGTGGAGGCTAGTACAGGTGGTCTAGTTCACCTCAGCCTAGTCAGAGCTGTACCTCACCTGAATACATTGGAAGAAAGAAGAGCTTAGTGCAGAAAGACTTCAGTCACCTGTCTCCAGGACAGTGAAAGGTTCAGAGACGTGCTCCTGCCTAGTGATAACTGAGAATCTGTAACTAGCTCTGAAGGAAGTGAATGAAGGAAGTGACTACCCGACTTTATGCAAGTGTGAGTGTTTATGCTACCAGCGAGGACAAGGCGAAAGGCACAGTGGAAAGATTATTGGAAAGGTGCTTTTGGATTGAAGAAGTCCTGCACATTGCAACCGGTCACTGGGGACCGAAGGATCACTATTAGCTTCAAGCATAGTGGTAAGAAAACCAGGGATTTACCGGACCTTAGGTCGCGGCAAACAGCCCCATATAGTCAGTACGTAACTGGGGTCAGGGGGAGTGAAGACTTTGAGTCCGTGCACGACAAGACAGGAATTCAGCTCTCTCGCAGGAAGGCTCCTACCACAAAACTGACTGGGCAGTACAGCTATGGATTAGCTGGAGTTATTGAGGGAACTACGCTTCAGGCTGGTTGTACTCATTGTGTTGAAAGTAAAGGAGGCCCCTAACTTGTCCAGCTGCTGTCTCAAGATACACTCTCCTTGGATCAGCCTCCCTGGGACCTGCCTGAACATCTTACAAGTAAAGGTATGGAAAGACGCTGACCGTGTGAGACTGTGTTATTTATCTGCACCCGACTTCACTAACTTCATAGACTTTGAGGGACCAGTCCCACCTGTAGGGGACCCGACATCTAGCTGCCTTATCATCCCCTCAGAGATCTACAGCAGCGCTGGTATAAATTACTGTGACGAACGGTGCCGCGATCCGCCACACGGTAGCCCGGGGTCACGGCTTGTGATCCCACCGCTGCCACCACATGTGATGGAACGTGCACACACACGACAGCTGCTGCCGTCCGACCCAGTAAACTGCAGGGATTTATAACTATCCCACTTCCACTTAGGAACTTGCAGCTCTCTGGCGCCCCCCTTTACCCTCAGGTCAGTCAGGGAACTGCACCTAGGATAATTAGTCGCCAGACGGGTCACTTGGATGTGTGCTGGCTATTGGGCACGCTGCAGTGAGGGAATTATGATTACTCCTGGCTGCAGCCAGGCAGTACCCTTATAAGACCCGTTCCGTCACTGCCAGCGTCCCCCAATAGATTAACACTTTACACCCCTTTCCTTTAGCTGCCACCAGCTACGGGTTTGACTTAATACACAATTTATCAAGAGGGTCCGTAGCAACCCCAAAACAGTAGCGTGTGCTTCAGGCACGTGCAGATTCGTTTATAGAGCAGGAGAAACAAACTAATAAATTTATAGGTTTATTCCTTAAAAACAGGCAGTGCTTATATAATATAAAAAGATGTAACAAACTGAGACAATATCGTTATGTACAGATGCAGTTATAAAATAAAATAGGATTAAGAATGAAAGTCACTCACATGGTTGTTAGATCATTTACGGCAAGCCAGGCTGGGGGAAGGAGCCACACGTCATAGTTCATTGGGAGATCTCTTACTCAGCACGTCCCAGCAGAAAGAATTCTAGCGAGGAACTTCACTGTAAGACTTATGCATGTCAGCTTCTGACCTCACAAAAAGGGCTGGTCCTCTAGCCACCTCCCCTGGCTACAAGCTATGGTTTGAGCTCTGCAATATCATAAGGTTCATAACTCGGCGGGGAACTCTAGCAGAATAACGGCAGACCTATCAATGATCTTGCTTTGAAATAATGGTTCAAATGAACCCAAACTTGGGTGACATAGCTCATGGGGCACCCGAGAATTCCATTTCTCGGGCTCTGTTGGAGTTACGGGTTTACCAGTACCACGGGAACGATGCCCGTCGGCGCATGGTTCAACACAGTGACGTTCGTGTTTCTAGCGAATGCTCCCACCGTGTTATTAACCAAAAAGGAATGAATACTCCAACATGGCTGCTATAGGAAGAAAGCACGTGTTCGGACAATGCAGGACCCCTGCGGTGAAGCGGGAAAACTTCCAGCACTGGCAGCTCACATTACACTGCCTGAGTGCAGGATGACAGGGGGGGGGAAGGGGGTTGTAGTTCTAGCAACAGCACAAGACATGAAGCTTGCAATATCATCACACCTCCCCCCTTTAGAGGGCGCTACGGAGGCATGACCTGTCGGTAATCCGACATGCGCACCTCAGCGGGTTCGCCACGTCGTGATAACCCATCAGCATTCCCATGATCACTGCCTTTCTTGTGTTGTACGGCAAAATCATACTGCTGCAGGGCAAGGCTCCAGCGTAGCAACCTACCATTGGTTCCGGACACTGTGTGCAGCCAGCTCAGAGGGTTGTGGTCGGTGACCACCTTGAAGGTGCGCCCGTACAGGTAGGGCTGCAAACGTTGCAGTGCCCAGACCATGGCCAGGCACTCCTTCTCGATGGTGGAGTATGCCACTTCCCTTGGCAGAAGTTTCCGGCTCAGGTACAACACGGGGTGCTCCTGGTCCCCCGAATCAACCTGGCTGAGTACAACACCGAGGCCAAATTCACTGGCATCAGTCTGTACCAGGAAGGGCCGACTGCTGTCGACGGCTCTCAACACTGGAGAGCTGCACAGGGCTGTTTTCAAAGATCGGAATGCCGCCTCACAGCCATCTGTCCAGTTGACTGTTTGGGGTAGACCGCCCTTGGTGAGGTCCGTCAAGGGTTTTGCAATGGCGCTATAGTTCGGTACGAAACGCCTATAGTACCCTGCAGTGCCCAGGAAGGACTTCACCTGCTTTTTGGTCCTGGGGGTGGGCCAGGACACGATCGCGTCCACTTTCTCGGGCTCTGGACTCATGGAACCCCCGCCTACCCGGTGCCCCAGGTAGTGGACCTCCCTCATGCCCATCTGGCATTTTCCCGGCTTGATGGTCAGACCTGCCTGGTGAATACGCTTGAGCACCTCCTGGAGATGCTGAAGGTGTTCCTCCCAGGTGGAACTGAAGACGGCAATGTCATCCAGGTACGCCACAGCGTACTCCTCCAGTCCCTGAAGCAGGTGGTTGACCATCCGCTGAAAAGTGGCAGGGGCATTCTTCATGCCGAAAGGCATGACTGTGGACTCGTACAGTCCAAAAGGGGTGATAAAGGCAGATTTCTCCTGCGCCGCAGGGCTCAGGGGAATCTGCCAGTATCCCCGGCTCAGATCCATGATGGATATGTACTTGGCATTCGCCAACCGCTCCAGCAGATCCTCGATGCGTGGCATTGGGTGCGCATCAGAGGTAGTGATGGCGTTGAGCCCCCTGTAGTCCACGCAGAACCGGGTGGTCCGATCCTTTTTTGGCACGAGAACTACAGGTGAGGCCCACGCGCTTTTGGACTGCCGGATCACCCCCAGCTGCAACATCTCATGGATCTCCTGGTGCATAATCTGCTGCACTTCCTCAGAGATCCGATAAGGTGTCCGCCGTAACGGGGCGTGATTCCCGGTGTCCACCTCGTGGACTGCCAACTCGGTCCTTCCGGGTCGGTTCGTGAACTCGGCCCGAAAGGATTCCAGAGTGGTCAGCAACTGCAACCGCTGGGAGACGGTTAGCGAGGCATTTACCTCCATGTCCTCAATGGACCCATTGGCATTAGCTTGGGCCAGCATGTCTAGGAGGGGATCCTCTTCCCCGTCCTCGGGCAGATTGCAGACCGGTAGGACGCAGGCTTCACGTTCGTGATGGGCCTTCATCATGTTGACGTGAAAGGCCTTGCGCCTACCCCGAGTGTGGTCAAGCGTGACCACGTAGGTGGCTGGGTTGAGCTGTTGGTGCACGACGTACGGGCCTTCCCAGGCTGCCTGAAGCTTATCCTTTGGTACGGGGACCAGCACCCACACCTTTTGACCCACCTGGTAGGTCCGCTCCCGGGCGTTCTGGTCGTACCAGTGCTTCTGGTCAGCCTGAGCCTGCGTCATGTTGTCATGCACCAACTGCGTCAAGGTCTGCATCTTGTCGCGGAAGCGCATGACATAATCCACGATGGACACTTCCGTGGGGTTTGGCTCATCTTCCCAGGATTCTCTTATCAACCCAAGGGGTCCCCGGACTCGCCTACCATACAGGAGCTCGAAGGGGGAGAACCCCGTCGAGGCCTGCGGGACTTCTCTGTAGGCAAATAGCAGGTGTGGGAGGTACCGCTCCCAATCGCGTCCCTGGGTCTCAACCAGCATGCGGAGCATCTGTTTGAGGGTACCGTTAAAGCGCTCACACAAACCATTGGTCTGTGGGTGATACGCACTCGATACCATACGCGTCACCTGCATTTTGCTGCAGAGAGCCTTCATTAGGCGAGACATAAATTGGGTCCCTTGATCGGTAAGCATCTCCCTGGGAAATCCTACCCGTGAAAAGATGGTCACCAGTGCATCTGCCACCTTATCTGCCCTAGTTGAGGACAGAGCTACCGCCTCCGGGTACCGGGTAGCGTAGTCTACCACAGTCAGGATGTATTGCTTTCCAGAGCTGCTGGGGACGGCCAGCGGGCCCACAATGTCCACCGCGATCCTCTGGAAAGGCTCCTCTATCACTGGCAACGGGATCAGGGGAGCCTTAAGAGCAGGCCCCGCCTTCCCCACTCTTTGACAGGTGATACAGGAGCGGCAGTAGTTAGTCACATCTGTCCCCATCTTGGGCCAATAGAAGTGTTGAGACAGCCGTGCCTTAGTTTTGCTAATCCCCAAGTGTCCAGCAAGTGGAATCTCATGGGCAATCCTCAACAACTCACCTCGGAACTGGTGCGGGACGACCAGCTGTTTCCCCCTCAACCACTCCTTTTGGGAATCTCCGGGTACGGTCTTCCGGTACAACCTTCCTCGTTCCCAGAACACCCTCTCCTTATCAGTCACGGAGGTGGGCGTCTCGGCGAGGTGTCTCAAGTTCTCCAGGCTCGCATCTGAGTGCAGAGCGGCCTGGAACTCCTGGCTGGAGGCAGCCAGAAGTGACGTCAGGGTTCCTTCCTCACTGGGACCCTCTGGGACCGGCTCTGGGTCCACCTCTGGTTCAGTCTCTCCTGTAGCGGAGGAGGGTCCAGATGGCAGGGCGCTACCTGCGATCCGGGCACTCTGACTGCGGGTGACAGCAGCTACATATGCAGTCTCCCCGGGGATTTCTATAGACCCATCAGCCTGCGCTGCTATGGGCTCTACCTCCCCATCCACCCCCAACACTTCAGGAGCAGTGCTACTTATGGGCCAGTTACCTTCCTCGGTGGCACTGGTCAGTGTCATGGCGTCACCTTCCTCCCGGTTCCCATGCACCTCCCCATTTCCTTGAGCACTGTCGCTTGCTCCTGCTAGGGGTTCCTCAGCCGTCTCACTCCGCAGAGCGACGGGACTGAACGCTCCTGTACCTGTGGACACATCTACCACTTCGGAGAAAGGGTTAACAGATTCAGATGGCACAGATACATCATTATCAACATCAGTCCTAGGGAAAGAAAGGTTATCAGTTGCATCCTCACTTCGCAAAGCATTAGCAGGTAACACAATCAGTTTCCCATCATCATCAACATCAACATCATGGTTAACGTTAACCTTATCATCAGATTGGGAAGGGGTGTCAGGGACATAGTACGCCACCATCCTCCCCAGATCAGTCCCCAATAAAACATCAGTGGGCAGGTTTTCGGACACCCCCACTTCCTTCACCCCGCTCCCGGTACCCCAGTCAATGAAAACTCGGGCTATCGGCAAGGGGTAGTGGACGCCCCCAATCCCTGTGACAGTTAGGGTTTTCCCCGGAATCAACTCTTCAGGGGCCGCCAGTTCGGGTCGGATGAGGGTTCGCTCAGCCCCGGTGTCCTTGAGGCCTGTAGCAAGACGGGCCCCCACGCGGACGGGCTGCACGTTGTCATCAACCCTCCCCACCACACCACCCACCAAAAGAACAGAGGCGTTGGGCCCGGAGGCCTTGGCTGGGGGGTTCTTCTGCCTCTCCGGACAGGTGGCGCTGATGTGACCAGTCCTTTTACAGGAGAAACACTGGCGGGGGTCTGATGTAGGCCTGGCGCTGGCAAAGGGGATAGTGCCTCCAGAGGGACGACTGGCAGGGGCACTGGGGTTGGTTGCAGGCTTACCCCCTCCCCAGCGGGTGGCGACGGGCTTCCGCACCTCGGGTTTCCGGTTGGCCTCATAGCTGTCGGCGATCCGGGCTGTTGTGACCGCGTCCTCTGGTTCTCGGTCCAGGATGAACTGTCGGACCTCAGCTGGGCACAGATGCAGGAACTGGTCTTTGATCATCAGGTCTTTCAGCTCCTCATAGGTGTCAACTGACAGTCCATGGATCCACTGGTCAAAGTGGTTCCGGAGTCCTTGCACCACATCGCTGTAACTGTCGTGTGGGCCACGTTGGAGGTTCCGGAACTTCTTTCGGTATACCTCAGGGGTTAGCTGGTACTTGGCAATCAGGGCCTGCTTGATGGCCTCATAGTCACTGTCTTGATCTGGCGCGAGGAAGCGAACGCCTCCAAAGCTTTGCCCTTCAGCCCGGGGGTCAAGTACCTGGCCCATTGGTCGGCAGGCAGCCGGTACTGTCTGCAGACTTTCTCAAAGGCCCGCAGAAAAGTGTCCAAGTCTCCGTCCCTTTCCAGCACGGGAAAGTGCTCCGGCCGGGGCTTGGGACTCTGAGTGCTGCTGGGCACACTGCTCTGGGCTGTGGAGGGCATTGCCCCTCGCTGAACCATCTCCAGCTCATGGGCTCTCTGCGCTTGGGCTTCCCGCTCGGCTCGGGCTCTCTCAGCCTCCCGCTCGGCTCTCTCAGCCTCTCGCTGGGCTTGGCGCTCGGCTCTCTCAGCCTCTCGCTGTTTTGCCTCTCGCTGGTCGGCTCTCTCTTGAGCTTGCTGAATCAGCCTCAGGCGTTCTTCCCGGTTGTCAGCGGTGAGTCCCTCCAGGGCCGCCTGCAGGTAAGGGTCCACCTCTCTCTGGGTGTAAGCAGTCAGGGGTTGGGCCTCTGCTCCTGCGGCACCACCTTGGCTTGGACCGGCTCCTGCGCCCGCCACGCTCCGATGCTCTTCCAGTTCCTTCAGGGCCTGGACCAGTCGGGCTTTGGTTTGGTTCTTGTGGTCAAGGCCGTGGTACACGCAGATTCCCACAAGAGTGTCCCTGTTCTGCTTTTCGAACCAACTTGCTCCTCTTGTAGCCATGGTTGCCAAATAAAAGATAGGATAGAAAAACAAAGAGAAGGGAGGGGTAACCGCAAGTACACACAATTGTCTCAGGACTAATAAACACTGAGTCTGTTCTCCAAAACTTTAGATGCAGGGTCCCTGAAGAACCGTGCAAGTTTTTTAGTGAGAGGAATGATTGCTCAGACCAGATCACTAATGCTCTATTATCCCACCGCTGCCACCAATATGTGACGAACGGTGCCGCGATCCGCCACACGGTAGCCCGGGGGTCACGGCTTGTGATCCCACCGCTGCCACCACATGTGATGGAACGTGCACACACACGACGGCTGCTGCCGTCCGACCCAGTAAACTGCAGGGATTTATAACTATCCCACTTCCACTTAGGAACTTGCAGCTCTCTGGCGCCCCCCTTTACCCTCAGGTCAGTCAGGGAACTGCACCTAGGATAATTAGTCGCCAGACGGGTCACTTGGATGTGTGCTGGCTATTGGGCACGCTGCAGTGAGGGAATTATGATTACTCCTGGCTGCAGCCAGGCAGTACCCTTATAAGACCCGTTCCGTCACTGCCAGCGTCCCCCAATAGATTAACACTTTACACCCCTTTCCTTTAGCTGCCACCAGCTACGGGTTTGACTTAATACACAATTTATCAAGAGGGTCCGTAGCAACCCCAAAACAGTAGCGTGTGCTTCAGGCACGTGCAGATTCGTTTATAGAGCAGGAGAAACAAACTAATAAATTTATAGGTTTATTCCTTAAAAACAGGCAGTGCTTATATAATATAAAAAGATGTAACAAACTGAGACAATATCGTTATGTACAGATGCAGTTATAAAATAAAATAGGATTAAGAATGAAAGTCACTCACATGGTTGTTAGATCATTTACCGGCAAGCCAGGCTGGGGGAAGGAGCCACACGTCATAGTTCATTGGGAGATCTCTTACTCAGCACGTCCCAGCAGAAAGAATTCTAGCGAGGAACTTCACTGTAAGACTTATGCATGTCAGCTTCTGACCTCACAAAAAGGGCTGGTCCTCTAGCCACCTCCCCTGGCTACAAGCTATGGTTTGAGCTCTGCAATATCATAAGGTTCATAACTCGGCGGGGAACTCTAGCAGAATAACGGCAGACCTATCAATGATCTTGCTTTGAAATAATGGTTCAAATGAACCCAAACTTGGGTGACATAGCTCATGGGGCACCCGAGAATTCCATTTCTCGGGCTCTGTTGGAGTTACGGGTTTACCAGTACCACGGGAACGATGCCCGTCGGCGCATGGTTCAACACAGTGACGTTCGTGTTTCTAGCGAATGCTCCCACTGTGTTATTAACCAAAAAGGAATGAATACTCCAACATGGCTGCTATAGGAAGAAAGCACGTGTTCGGACAATGCAGGACCCCTGCGGTGAAGCGGGAAAACTTCCAGCACTGGCAGCTCACATTACACTGCCTGAGTGCAGGATGACAGGGGGGGGGAAGGGGGTTGTAGTTCTAGCAACAGCACAAGACATGAAGCTTGCAATATCATCACAATTACCAGAAGACTACAGGTGGCGTCACGAACTGTATATAAATCTATCCCCTGTAAATATATCCCTAACATACGCCAGACCGCCAGGGCCACAGACCGAGCCACCGCTACCTGTGACAAATCCCATAGACTTCTACGGGCTCGGCTCTGAGTACCCCATTGCCCTGGTAATCCACAATTGTGGTGGCGGGTCGAGACAAATTGGCGTCACGAACAGGATGCGAAACTCGCAAAATTGCGAGCCCTGTGTGCCTATGGAATTGTTTTTGTGAAAAAGGACTGTTTGCACTTTTGGCGCCAAAATCGCCATTTTTGTCGCCATATTCGCGCCCTCAGGCGCTGGAGAAGAAGGTGGGCGTACCTTCGTGGGCGTCTACCCCCCTGTGGCGCGAAGAAAATGCCTGCCCTCTCAAAGTGCTATTACAATATGCGATCCTGCCCTACAGCAAAGGAGGTCCGCCTCCTCTTCACCTTCCCTGCGAGGAGGAGGAGACGCAAACCCCGCCTCCACGGAAGAGACCGGATGTCTCTGGAGGGAGATGAAAGAATCTTCTGGAACATCATGGAAGCAGGACGTGTGCAGCCGAGCAGGGAAGCGGAGGAAGGCAGGCCCCGTGCCCCAGCCAAGCTGCCACCAGCACCGGAGTCATCCGTGGTCCTGCACCTGCAGCAGGCGTTGCTAGAAACAAAGGAAGAAAATGCACGCCTGAAGAAGATGGTCCAGCACCAACCTGGATTTGAAGAGATCGAGAGACGCCGGCGTACCCTGGAGCAGCGGCGGCTGTGGGACGCGGTGATCTCTCCCCTCAACGACCCCCCACGATTCGAGTTACCGAAGATTCTGCTGCCCAAGGCGAAGGAGCAACCGGAGGCTGCCCCCGAAAGTACCGATCCTGATCCCACCGGTGAAGCGGTGGAGGCGAAGGAGGTTGAGGAGGTAACGCCAGTTCCGGAACGCCCGCCCGGCCAGGAGGCCGCAGCAGATGATCGGTCCCCGGCAGGGACACCGGAGGAGTCCTGTCCGTCGTTACCAGACGTCGACTGGGACGAGATGGCGCGCCTGGATGACGTCGCCTATACCGCCCAGTGGGAATATGAGTGGCAGCGTCGTGAGGAGAAGCAGAAACGCCAGCAGGAGGAAGAGCGGGAAGCTCAGCGGAATCGACAGCGGCAACATGCAGAGCTGATCGCGGACAAGGAGAGTGTCCGGAGAGAGAAAGGTACCCTGAGGGAACCGCGGCGGCAGGGGTGTGTGACTGAGTTCCAGCTCCGGAAGGGCTGGGGCTTCATCCGTGAACCGGGCCTCTACCCAGGGGTCTTTGTTAGTCGCAGGGACGTAGAATCCCACCTACCGCAAGGCCATCCCGGGAGGGACTTAGTTAATGGAGACATTGTCACGTACACACGGCACTGGGGAATGAAGGGATGGTATGCCCTTAACGTCACCATCGTCCGTGACCCCGTCCCAGACGCAGGTAACGTCACCACTACCGCAGCGTCCCCGTCTCCAGCTCAAGCAGTATCCGGCCGTGCCCCAGCATCGCCCCCTGCAAGTTCATCGCAAATTAAAGCAATATCTACATCGCAACTAGCGACCCAGTCTCAATCGCAATCCATGACACGGTCCATATCGTTAACTGTGATTGAAACGCAATCGGTGTCTCGTGAGGAGAATGTACCCGTTGCGCCCCTAGAGGTTCGCACGAGAACTGTGGTGACTCAGACCCTAATAGCAGCGCATGACTTGTTAGTCCTGGGATCTAGGGACCTTTGCATTGTTCCAGCCCCCGGGGTGGAAAGTGTATTTGAAAATGAATAAATAGTAAAGAAGAATCGGTGAGATCCATATAGGGTCTACCATAAGTAAAGTTGTAGAAAGTTTCAGAATGTTTTATAAATTTTTGCACAAGTTGAAGAGTATAATGTATATAATGCATATATATATTTCTAACAGTAGAATGCCCGGCTGGGTAACCAGAAAAAGTTTTGCACTTTAGTATTATTATAATGTGATATTATATCTGTGTCTTCGTTTTATAATGGACTTTGAGGTTGAGGACTGTGCCAGCCCAGAACTTATTTGTATATAGTTGCGCTTCGGTGCTTTATCTTGGTTTTACATAAAACCAGCACAACTACCTCTGAATACAAAAACCCGTGTGGTGTGGCACTGAGTGAGGTCTGCATTCGGATGTCCTGCAGCCCACCCAGGACCCACGTTGAAGGTTTGGTGCGGGTCCTTCACAAGAATACTGTGTATTTATTGAATGCTATTTAATATTTGTATTTTTCTATAATGTTATTGTTTGCAACGTTCAAGACATCCTTACCTCCCGGATGGGACGAATCAATGTTTATTGTTTAATGTTTTCATGCATAAACAAAATGTCTCTTTTGTATTTTACAGCCCGGGAGTGCTGTCTTTTACCATGGGGGAATGTGTAGCCCTGGTGTTAGGCACACGCAGTACCCTGGAGAGTGTGTGGCGAGACAGCAGTTTAATGCTAAATAACCATTCACTCAACATACACTAGACACACCCTTAGGGTAGTGTAGTTTACTTTTTAGGGAGTGGTCAAGGTGTATGTTTGTTGAGTGATTTTAGAGGAGTGTGTTTCCTGTCTTCGGACAGAGCAGACGTCTGGAGTCTAGCTGGAGGGAGGAAGCTGTCCAGATTGCTCTATCATCAGTTCAGAACGTGGAGGCTAGTACAGGTGGTCTAGTTCACCTCAGCCTAGTCAGAGCTGTACCTCACCTGAATACATTGGAAGAAAGAAGAGCTTAGTGCAGAAAGACTTCAGTCACCTGTCTAAAGGACAGTGAAAGGTTCAGAGACGTGCTCCTGCCTAGTGATAACTGAGAATCTGTAACTAGCTCTGAAGGAAGTGAATGAAGGAAGTGACTACCCGACTTTATGCAAGTGTGAGTGTTTATGCTACCAGCGAGGACAAGGCGAAAGGCACAGTGGAAAGATTATTGGAAAGGTGCTTTTGGATTGAAGAAGTCCTGCACATTGCAACCGGTCACTGGGGACCGAAGGATCACTATTAGCTTCAAGCATAGTGGTAAGAAAACCAGGGATTTACCGGACCTTAGGTCGCGGCAAACAGCCCCATATAGTCAGTACGTAACTGGGGTCAGGGGGAGTGAAGACTTTGAGTCCGTGCACGACAAGACAGGAATTCAGCTCTCTCGCAGGAAGGCTCCTACCACAAAACTGACTGGGCAGTACAGCTATGGATTAGCTGGAGTTATTGAGGGAACTACGCTTCAGGCTGGTTGTACTCATTGTGTTGAAAGTAAAGGAGGCCCCTAACTTGTCCAGCTGCTGTCTCAAGATACACTCTCCTTGGATCAGCCTCCCTGGGACCTGCCTGAACATCTTACAAGTAAAGGTATGGAAAGACGCTGACCGTGTGAGACTGTGTTATTTATCTGCACCCGACTACACTAACTTCATAGACTTTGAGGGACCAGTCCCACCTGTAGGGGACCCGACATCTAGCTGCCTCACCATCCCCTCAGAGATCTACAGCAGCGCTGGTACAAATTACCAGAAGACTACAGGTGGCGTCACGAACTGTATATAAATATATCCCCTGTAAATATTCCCCCAACATACGCCAGACCGCCAGGGCCACAGACCGAGCCACCGCTACCTGTGACAAATCCCATAGACTTCTACGGGCTCGGCTCTGAGTACCCCATTGCCCTGGTAATCCACAATTGTGGTGGCGGGTCGAGACACGTTCCCCACACACCTCCTCTCTGATAGGATCGTGTAACGGTTATATCTGTGGTTTGTGTATGGACAGGGTCACGTCCCCTGATGAAGCTGCCTCCAGCAGCGATACGCGTGGGCGCTCCCCACACACCTCCTCTCTGATAGGATCGTGTAACGGTTATATCTGTGGTTTGTGTATGGACAGGGTCACGTCCCCTGATGAAGCTGCCTCCAGCAGCGATACGCGTGGGCGCTTCCCACACACCTCCTCTCTGATAGGATCGTGTAACGGTTATATCTGTGGTTTGTGTATGGACAGGGTCACGTCCCCTGATGAAGCTGCCTCCAGCAGCGATACGCGTGGGCACTCCCCACACACCTCCTCTCTGATAGGATCGTGTAACGGTTATATCTGTGGTTTGTGTATGGACAGGGTCACGTCCCCTGATGAAGCTGCCTCCAGCAGCGATACGCCGTGGGCGCTCCCCACACACCTCCTCTCTGATAGGATCGTGTAACGGTTATATCTGTCGTTTGTGTATGGACAGGGTCACGTCCCCTGATGAAGCTGCCTCCAGCAGCGATACGCGTGGGCGCTCCCCACACACCTCCTCTCTGATAGGATCGTGTAACGGTTATATCTGTGGTTTGTGTATGGACAGGGTCACGTCCCCTGATGAAGCTGCCTCCAGCAGCGATACGCGCGGGCGCTCCCCACACACCTCCTCTCTGATAGGATCGTGTAACGGTTATATCTGTGGTTTGTGTATGGACAGGGTCACGTCCCCTGATGAAGCTGCCTCCAGCAGCGATACGCGTGGGCCTCCCCACACACCTCCTCTCTGATAGGATCGTGTAACGGTTATATCTGTGGTTTGTGTATGGACAGGGTCACGTCCCCTGATGAAGCTGCCTCCAGCAGCGATACGCGCGGGCGCTCCCCACACACCTCCTCTCTGATAGGATCGTGTAACGGTTATATCTGTGGTTTGTGTATGGACAGGGTCACGTCCCCTGATGAAGCTGCCTCCAGCAGCGATACGCGCGGGCGCTCCCCACACACCTCCTCTCTGATAGGATCGTGTAACGGTTATATCTGTGGTTTGTGTATGGACAGGGTCACGTCCCCTGATGAAGCTGCCTCCAGCAGCGATACGCGCGGGCGCTCCCCACACACCTCCTCTCTGATAGGATCGTGTAACGGTTATATCTGTGGTTTGTGTATGGACAGGGTCACGTCCCCTGATGAAGCTGCCTCCAGCAGCGATACGCGTGGGCGCTCCCCACACACCTCCTCTCTGATAGGATCGTGTAACGGTTATATCTGTGGTTTGTGTATGGACAGGGTCACGTCCCCTGATGAAGCTGCCTCCAGCAGCGATACGCGTGGGCGCTCCCCACACACCTCCTCTCTGATAGGATCGTGTAACGGTTATATCTGTGGTTTGTGTATGGACAGGGTCACGTCCCCTGATGAAGCTGCCTCCAGCAGCGATACGCGCGGGCGCTCCCCACACACCTCCTCTCTGATAGGATCGTGTAACGGTTATATCTGTGGTTTGTGTATGGACAGGGTCATGTCCCCTGATGAAGCTGCCTCCAGCAGCGATACGCGCGGGCGCTCCCCACACACCTCCTCTCTGATAGGATCGTGTAACGGTTATATCTGTGGTTTGTGTATGGACAGGGTCACGTCCCCTGATGAAGCTGCCTCCAGCAGCGGTACGCGTGGGCGCTCCCCACACACCTCCTCTCTGATAGGATCGTGTAACGGTTATATCTGTGGTTTGTGTATGGACAGGGTCACGGCCCCTGATGAAGCTGCCTCCAGCAGCGATACGCGTGGGCGCTCCCCACACACCTCCTCTCTGATAGGATCGTGTAACGGTTATATCTGTGGTTTGTGTATGGACAGGGTCACGTCCCCTGATGAAGCTGCCTCCAGCAGCGATACGCGTGGGCGCTCCCCACACACCTCCTCTCTGATAGGATCGTGTAACGGTTATATCTGTGGTTTGTGTATGGACAGGGTCACGTCCCCTGATGAAGCTGCCTCCAGCAGCGATACGCGCGGGCGCTCCCCACACACCTCCTCTCTGATAGGATCGTGTAACGGTTATATCTGTGGTTTGTGTATGGACAGGGTCACGTCCCCTGATGAAGCTGCCTCCAGCAGCGATACGCGTGGGCGCTCCCCACACACCTCCTCTCTGATAGGATCGTGTAACGGTTATATCTGTGGTTTGTGTATGGACAGGGTCACGTCCCCTGATGAAGCTGCCTCCAGCAGCGATACGCGCGGGCGCTCCCCACACACCTCCCTCTGATAGGATCGTGTAACGGTTTATATCTGTGGTTTGTGTATGGACAGGGTCACGTCCCCTGATGAAGCTGCCTCCAGCAGCGATACGCGCGGGCGCTCCCCACACACCTCCTCTCTGATAGGATCGTGTAACGGTTATATCTGTGGTTTGTGTATGGACAGGGTCACGTCCCCTGATGAAGCTGCCTCCAGCAGCGATACGCGCGGGCGCTCCCCACACACCTCCTCTCTGATAGGATCGTGTAACGGTTATATCTGTGGTTTGTGTATGGACAGGGTCACGTCCCCTGATGAAGCTGCCTCCAGCAGCGATACGCGTGGGCGCTCCCCACACACCTCCTCTCTGATAGGATCGTGTAACGGTTATATCTGTGGTTTGTGTATGGACAGGGTCACGTCCCCTGATGAAGCTGCCTCCAGCAGCGATACGCGTGGGCGCTCCCCACACACCTCCTCTCTGATAGGATCGTGTAACGGTTATATCTGTGGTTTGTGTATGGACAGGGTCACGTCCCCTGATGAAGCTGCCTCCAGCAGCGATACGCGTGGGCGCTCCCCACACACCTCCTCTCTGATAGGATCGTGTAACGGTTATATCTGTGGTTTGTGTATGGACAGGGTCACGTCCCCTGATGAAGCTGCCTCCAGCAGCGATACGCGCGGGCGCTCCCCACACACCTCCTCTGATAGGATCGTGTAACGGTTATATCTGTGGTTTGTGTATGGACAGGGTCACGTCCCCTGATGAAGCTGCCTCCAGCAGCGATACGCGTGGCGCTCCCCACACACCCTCTCTCTGATAGGATGTGTAACGGTTATATCTGTGGTTTGTGTATGGACAGGGTCACGTCCCCTGATGAAGCTGCCTCCAGCAGCGATACGCGTGGGCGCTCCCCACACACCTCCTCTCTGATAGGATCGTGTAACGGTTATATCTGTGGTTTGTGTATGGACAGGGTCACGTCCCCTGATGAAGCTGCCTCCAGCAGCGATACGCGTGGGCGCTCCCCACACACCTCCTCTCTGATAGGATCGTGTAACGGTTATATCTGTGGTTTGTGTATGGACAGGGTCACGTCCCCTGATGAAGCTGCCTCCAGCAGCGATACGCGTGGGCGCTCCCCACACACCACCTCCTCTGATAGGATCGTGTAACGGTTATATCTGTGGTTTGTGTATGGACAGGGTCACGTCCCCTGATGAAGCTGCCTCCAGCAGCGATACGCGGGGCGCTCCCCACACACCTCCTCTCTGATAGGATCGTGTAACGGTTATATCTGTGGTTTGTGTATGGACAGGGTCACGTCCCCTGATGAAGCTGCCTCCAGCAGCGATACGCGTGGGCGCTCCCCACACACCTCCTCTCTGATAGGATCGTGTAACGGTTATATCTGTGGTTTGTGTATGGACAGGGTCACGTCCCCTGATGAAGCTGCCTCCAGCAGCGATACGCGTGGCGCTCCCCACACACCTCCTCTCTGATAGGATCGTGTAACGGTTATATCTGTGGTTTGTGTATGGACAGGGTCACGTCCCCTGATGAAGCTGCCTCCAGCAGCGATACGCGTGGGCGCTCCCCACACACCTCCTCTCTGATAGGATCGTGTAACGGTTATATCTGTGGTTTGTGTATGGACAGGGTCACGTCCCCTGATGAAGCTGCCTCCAGCAGCGATACGCGGGGCGCTCCCCACACACCTCCTCTCTTGATAGATCTGTAACGGTTATATCTGTGGTTTGTGTATGGACAGGGTCACGTCCCCTGATGAAGCTGCCTCCAGCAGCGATACGCGTGGGCGCTCCCCACACACCTCCTCTCTGATAGGATCGTGTAACGGTTATATCTGTGGTTTGTGTATGGACAGGGTCACGTCCCCTGATGAAGCTGCCTCCCAGCAGCGATACGGCGGGCGCTCCCCACACACCTCCTCTCTGATAGGATCGTGTAACGGTTATATCTGTGGTTTGTGTATGGACAGGGTCACGTCCCCTGATGAAGCTGCCTCCAGCAGCGATACGCGTGGGCGCTCCCCACACACCTCCTCTCTGATAGGATCGTGTAACGGTTATATCTGTGGTTTGTGTATGGACAGGGTCACGTCCCCTGATGAAGCTGCCTCCAGCAGCGATACGCGTGGGCGTTCCCCACACATGTTATTCCTGGGCTCATTCTTTCCTTTGCCCACAGTGGCACTTTAACTCCTTTTTTTGGGTTGCATGTGGAAGCTGCAGGGGTCCACTTGCATTTTGTAAGTGTAGACATCCATGGTCTCAGCTCTTATTTGGTGCTGCACTATTCCCGTGTCCTGTGATTTTCAGGCTTTTGATGTGGCCCCTGCACCCTGTGCCTCCCAGGTGCGTGCACTTTTCAGGCATGTTGCATATATTGGGTTTACATTTGCTGTCATTTTTCCTCATCTTGATTGACATACAATCATGCTCATTGTTCACGTGTTTCATGCTGATATCGCTGCAGAGTGAATATATTTTGTGATATTGACCATGGTTGAGGTGTTTGGTTGTTTGTCACACACCATGTGTTGTTTTAAGTGGCTTTAATCGTTATGTGTCCTGTTTTCTCCAAGTCAATAACCTTTGTATAATCATTGTAAATCTTTGGTCTTTTCTCTCTGCTGTTCTCATGGTTTTTCCATACAAGCTCTTGCACCCGAGTTGATTCCTTTGGCACTAGGTGCACCCCATATATATACTATTTGCTTGCAGTATTTGCGCGCATTCTAAAGTATCGCATACCCGTCCGTCTTGTCGTCTTCTTCCACTGCCCACTCCTAGCAGGCCATGGACACGCTTGTCTATGGATTTTCTACTGACCTACCTGTATCTGCAGGCAAGACTGTGGTTCTGGAGGTTGTGGATAGGTTCAGTAAAATGGGGCATTTCATCACTTTATCGGCTCTTCCGAATGTCATGACTCTTGCTCATGTTTTTTGTTAATGAGATGGTGAAGCTTCACGGGTTCCCTCCGATGTGGTGTCAGATCGGAGTATCCAATTTGTTTCTAAATTCTGGAAAGCGTTCTGTACTCGTCTGGGGGTGCAGCTGTCCTTTTCCTCCACTTTCCATCCTCATTCGAATGGACAGACCGAGCGCACTAATCAAAATTTGGAGACTTACCTCAGGTGTTTTGTTTCCGAAATCCAGGAGGATTGGGCAACTTACTTACCATTGGCCAAGTTGGCTATTAATAATCATCAAAGAATCTACCGGCAGGTCACCGTTCTTTGGATGATACAGGTCCTATCCAGTTTGGTACTTTGATTGGGGGAGGAGCTTAAGGAGTTCCTGCGGAGGAACATTTTGCTTTGTCGCTTTCTTCAGTGTGGCAGTGTGGCGGGGGGTTCACAGTAATTTGAGGGTCACGTAAGACAGATATAAACATATGGCTGACAGGAAATGCTCACCAGGTCTGGACCTAGGTGTGAATGACTTTGTTCAGTTGTCTACCAGGAATATCAAGTTGAAAATCCCTTCTTGGAAACTGGGACCCAGGTTTATTGACCCCTATAGAATAACCGCCATCATTAACCTTGCAGCTTTTCGTTTCGAGTTACCCCAGGCTCTTAAAGTTCACACTGTGTTCCACAGGTCTATGCTCAAGAAGAATGTTTAACCTTTTGAGTCCTCTCCCCTGCCACCGCCCCAATCATTGTTGATAGTAACTTGGCAGTTCCAGATTTTGAGGATTGTGTTGCACAGCTTCTGAATCCACACCTTTGCAGTAGAAAACTTCACAGAGCAGGCTGCATGGGATAACAAGCTTTTACTTCTAACAACATGAGGTAAAACAATAATGCACAGTCATTCCAGCATTGCATCAGGAAAACAAGAACAAAACGAAAGTGAAACTACAAGTGAGACTATTTCTTATACAATACATTAAGCAAGGAAATGTTACACAACATCGCCATCTATTGTCAGGTCAGCATAAAGTCCTCCTTTTACTTATAATAAGTCCTAATCTGTTGCATATGCCAACACCCTTTCTCAACAGTAAGCACTTATTCAATCAAACCCAACTTTTTTATTAGTCTCTGATGTTTATCAGCATTCAATGCCTTCGTGAAAATGTCTGCTGTCATTTCTTCAGTAGGACAATACTCCAACTTCAAGACTCCTTGGTCCTGATGATCTCTCAAGAAATGATATTTCACATCAATGTGCTTGGTTCTTGGATTGACTCTTTCCATCTGAGCAAGAACAAGACATCCTTGATTGTCCTCTTTTAGTTTTGTTGGTTCCATCTGTGGTTGTCCTAATTCTGTCAACAATTGTCTTAACCACAGTACTTCTTGACTCGCATGTGCTGCTGCAACATATTCTGCTTCTGTTGAAGATAGTGTCACAATTGACTGTTTCTTACTTGTCCAACTTATTGGTCCACCTGAGAGAAAATAAATATGTCCACTGGTAGATCTTCTGTCAGTTGGATCTCCAGCCCAATCTGCATCAACATATCCTGTTAAAATGCAATTATCACCTGTGGGTAATTTCAGCTTAACATTGCTAGTTCCTTTCAAATAACATATTACTCTCTTCACGGCATTCCAATCAGCTTTATTTGGTTTTGATACCTTTCTACTCAGGATTCCTACTGCTGCTGCGATGTCTGGTCTTGTAATGGTCGCTAGATACAGTAGTTTTCCTAATGCTGTTCTGTATTCTTCATTGTTTGGTAGCATATTTTCTTCACTGTTCATCTGAGATATTAGTTTCCATTGGAGACTTTACTGTTTTTGCATCCTTTAGTCCAAATTTTTCTGTTATGTCTTGAATCATGTGATTTTGATTCAGTAGGAAACTTCCGTCTTCTTCTCTTTCTATCTGTATTCCTAGGTACTGTTTTACATTTCCCAAGTCTTTGATTTCAAAATTTTGCTTCAGGATTTTTAGAATGTTTTCTTTATCCCTTTCTTGTTTAAAACAAATCAAAATGTCGTCTACATATATGAGTACATAAATCCATCTATTATTCAGCCTTTTTGTGTACAAGCATGGATCAGCTTTGCTTCTTTGAAATTTTTCATTTGTTAGTACTTCCGTGATTTTGTCATTCCACGCTTTAGCTGCTTGCTTTAAACCATATATGCTTTTCTGTAGTTTACAAACTTTGTTTGGATTTCTTTCATCTTTGAATCCTGGAGGTTGTTCCATGTAAATGTCTTCTGTTAAATCTCCATTCAAAAAAGCTGTCTTTACATCCAGATGTCTTAGTTCCATCTGTTCCATTGCTGCAACTGTAAGTAAAGTTCTTATTGTAGTGTGTTTGACAACTGGAGCAAATGTTTCATCATAGTCTTCTCCATATTTTTGAGAATACCCTTTAGCTACGAGTCTTGCTCGATATCTTTCAGGTGTGCCATCTGTTTGGTATTTTACTTTAAAAATCCATTTACATCCTATGACTTTTCTTCCTTCTGGCAAATTTGTTAGTGTCCATGTATTTGAATCATGCATGGATTTAATTTCTGTTTCTGTTACTTCTATCCAATTATTAGCTTCTTCTTCAGGAAGTTTAGATATGTCTTCCCAAGAGGTAGGCTCATAAATTTTTCTTATACTTGTCTTGTATGAGAGACCTTTTGGTGCTTTTCCTTTGTTCTCTCTTATTGAACATCTTGGTTCTGTGTCTGTTTGTAGTTGTGATTCTTCACTTTCAGTATTTTGTTCTTCATTAATTTCTACTTCTTTCTCATCAGATATTTCTTCAGTTATGTCACTATTGTTTTTCTCATTTTTTGTTTCAACTGAAATCATAATGTCTTCATTTAAATCTTCAATGAATGTCACACTGTTACTCACTGTAACTCTGTCTGTTTTGGGATTTAGGATTCTATATCCTTTGCAGTTTTCACTATATCCAACGAATATTCCTTCCATGGATCTATTTTGAAGTTTGGAACGTTTTTCTGTTGGAATGAATATAAAAACTTTACATCCAAAAACTTTTAAATGATTGACACTTGGTTTCATACCTTGCCACAGTTCATATGGAGTTTTCTTCAGTTTTCTGGAAAAAAGTCGGTTCTGTAGATACATAGCTGTCATTGCTGCCTCACCCCAATATTTCTTTGGTAGTTTAGAATCTGTCAGCATACATCTCGTCATTTCTGTTAGAGTTCTGTTTTTCCTTTCTGCTACTCCATTTTGTTCAGGTGTGTATGGAACAGTTTTCTGATGTTCTATTCCATTTTGTCTTAAGTAGTCTTCTATTCTGTGACCTGTAAATTCACCTCCATTATCACTTCTGATGACAATTGGCTTCCTTTGAAATTTGTTACTTGATCTTGCTACATAGTCTACAAGTTTATCAAAAACTTCACTTTTGTTCTTAATTAAGTATGTGACTGTGTATCTTGAGTAGTCGTCTATAAAAGACAACATGTATCTATTGCCTCCTGATGTAGTCCCTTTCATGGGTCCAAATATGTCAGTATGCACCAAATCAAGTGGTCTTTCACTTTTTATCTCACTTTCTTTTGGAATAGATATCCTTGTGGCTTTGGATTTTATACAACATTCACATCTTATGGTAATTGAGCAATCTGATATCTTTAAATCTTTTGACAATTCTTTTCTCTGTAGTTCCCTTATACTGTCCGGGTGTCTATGTCCTAGACGTCTATGCCACATGTGAATACAGTTTTTGTGATCATGTGTACATACCTTCATCTGTTCCTTTGGTTTGTTAAAATGATATAATTGTTCATCTGCCTTTACTTTGGTTATCATCTTGTTTCCTGCAATAATTGCACACTCATTATCTTTGAATTTTACTGTAAGTCCTTTTGCTGTTAAACGTTTCACAGATAATAATCCGCCTTCCAATTTTGGAACATACAACACATCCTGTACAAGTATCTTTGAATCTTGTCCGAACTTGTTTGAACAATTTAGCATACCTTGTCCGATACCTTCTGCGGTTATTTTGCTTCCATCTGCAAGATAAATGGCTTCTTTCTTATCTAAATCAAGATCAGTAAAGAAATTCTTGTCACTTGTCATATGACTAGTTGCTCCTGAATCAATAAACCAACCAAGTGATGATTTCTTATCAGTTACTTTGAATGTGCCATTCCAATTATTCTCACATGAATTGGAAATTGTGTTTTTCACTTTCTGTGTATGCTTTTTATGTTGTAATTTTTGTTGTTCTGCTTTCCATATGGTACAGTCTTTCTTTAAATGTCCCTTTTTCTTACATCTGAAGCATTCTCTTCTCTCTTTATTATAGGGTTTTTTAAGTCCTGTAGCTTTAAGAGCATTTCCATTATCTTTTTCAGTAGAAGAATCATTTGTTTGCTCTTTCCTTCTCTGATATTCATCTATGAGTCTGGTCTTCACAAACTCTAATGTAATGTCAGTTTCTGGTCTCGTCTCTAATGCATTTATTAAAGCAGTATATGAATCTGGTAAACTGCTCAATAACATTGCTGCTATATGGCTTTCCTTAATATCTTCACCAATAGATCTTAGCTGTAATATCACTTCCATCATTGAGAATATATGCTTCTGCATGTCACTGTCTGCACTTAGTCTCATACTGTAAAGCTTTCTTAGTAGAAATAACTTGTGATTTAAGCTGGGTCTCTCATATAGCTTTCTTAATGCTTCCCACATTCCTTTCGCTGTTTCTTCATTTCTTATATGTATTAATTGAGCATCATCCACTAATAAGCTGATGGTAGCTCTCGCTTGTCTATTCTTTTTATCCCATGTCTGATTATCTTCATCAGGTCTATCTGTAGTGATTACTTCCCATAAATCTTCCTTAAGCCCGGGTCTCACATAGCGATACACCAGTGATCCCGACAACGATCAGGATCGCTGGTGTGTCGCTACATGATCGCTGCTGAGCTGCCAAACAGGCAGCGATCAGGACAGCGACACTGCGGGTAACATCGCTTAGTTACCCGCAGTGTACATTGGATACCAGCACCCTGATGCAGGGATCTGGTAACCAAGGTACACAGCAGGTTTCTAGGCACAGCCCCGCGCCTGGAAACCTGCTGTGTACTTTGGTTACCAGCGGATCGCTGGTCTCCCGCCTGTCACACGCAGCGATGCATGCCTGTCAGCGGGAGACCAGCGATCAAAAAAATGTCCAGACATTTCAGCGACGATCAGCGATACCCGGCAGGGGGGCTGATCGTCGCTGAATGTCACACACAGCGATATCGCTGCTGAGCTCGCTGCTGCGTCACAAAACTAGTGACTCAGAGATCGCTGTGTGAGACGGGGGCTTTAGACAATAACATCTCTACTTTGAACTTCCATAGCTGATAGTTCTCATCATTCAGTTTAGCTACTGTGAGTTTTAGCTCTGTGCTATTCATCATTTTTAACTTACCGTATATTCCGGCGTATAAGACGACCCCCCTACTTTTCCTGTTAAAATATAGCGTTTAGGATATATTCACCGTATAAGACTACCCCTTTTCCAACGCTTACCAAACACCGGTAAAAATTAAAAAAAACAGATTTGAATTTAACATGGTCATTTTTTAATTTAAATTCTTATGACATGCAGGCGTATAAGACGACCCTCCAACTTTTACAGTCAAAATATGAATTTGTCTTAAAAGTGTGGGGGGGTCTTCTTATACGCCGGGTGTCATCTTATACGCCGGGTACGGAACATATGGTGGGGGGAGTGGGCTTTTCAGAGGTGTTTACCTAGGGTCTAGGCGCTGGGCGACGGCGGCGGCTCCTTTTGTGCAGCCTGGGAGGGGCTCTGTGCTGGGGGACGGCGTCGGAGGCTCCTCTCGTGCAGCCCCCAGGCTCTGTGCTGGGGGACGGCAGCGGCTCCTCTCGTGCAGCCCCCCAGGCTCTGTGCTGGGGGACGGCGGCGGCTCCTCTCGTGCAGCCCCCCAGGCTCTGTGCTGGGGGACGGCAGCGGCTCCTCTCGTGCAGCCCCCCAGGCTCTGTGCTGGGGGACGGCGGCGGCTCCTCTCGTGCAGCCCCCCAGGCTCTGTGCTGGGGGACAGCGGCGGCTACTCGTGCAGCCCCCGCAGGCTCTGAGCTGGGGGACGGCGGCGGCTCCTTATGTGCAGCCTGGGAGGGGCTCTGTGCTGGGGGACGGCAGCGGCTCCTCTCGTGCAGCCCCCCAGGCTCTGTGCTGGGGGACGGCGGCGGCTCCTCTCGTGCAGCCCCCAGGCTCTGTGCTGGGGGACGGCGGCGGCTCCTCTCGTGCAGCCCCCCAGGCTCTGTGCTGGGGGACAGCGGCGGCTACTCGTGCAGCCCCCGCAGGCTCTGAGCTGGGGGACGGCGGTGGCTACTCGTGCAGCCCCCGCAGGCTCTGAGCTGGGGGACGGCGGCGGCTCCTTTTGTGCAGCCTGGGAGGGGCTCTGTGCTGGGGGACGGCAGCGGCTCCTCTCGTGCAGCCCCCCAGGCTCTGTGCTGGGGGACGGCAGCGGCTCCTCTCGTGCAGCCCCCGCAGGCTCTGTGCTGGGGGGCGGCGGCGGTGATTCTTTTCTTAATCCCCGGAGGCCCCGGCAGCTCCATTAATGCGATGCGGTGGCCTCCGGGAAAATGGCCGCTGCATGCTCAGCTTCCCGGAGGCCATCGCATCACATCGATGGAGCTGCCGGGGCCTCCGGGGATTAAGAAAAGAATCACCGCCGCCGCCCCCCAGCACAGAGCCTGCGGGGGCTGCACAAGAGGAGCCGCCGACGTCCCCCAGCGCCTAGACCCTAGGTAAACACCTCTGAAACGCCATACCCGGCGTATAAGACGACCCCCGACTTTGAAGACGATTTTCAGGGGTTAAAAAGTCGTCTTATACGCCGGAATATACGGTATCTTACTTGTTTGGAGAGACTTGCACTGAAGAATTCTTCTGCATTCACCAGGGTCTTGCTGAGAGTTCCAGTGTCCTGGGTATCTGGTATTCTTGGTGCTTGGGATCTGTGGTGTCTGGAATTCTCTGGTGCCTGGGTTCTCTGGGTGTCTGGGCCCATAACCTGTTGCACAGCTTCTGAATCCACACCTTCGCAGTAGAAAACTTCACAGAGCAGGCTTCATGGGATAACAAGCTTTTACTTCTAACAACATGAGTTAAAAGAAAAATGCACAGACATTCCAGCATTGCATCAGGAAACAGAAAAAAAACAAAACTGAAACTACAAGTGAGACTATTTCTTATACAATACATTAAGTAAGGAAACGTTACACAACATCGCCATCTATTGTCAGGTCAGCATAAAGTCCTCCTTTTACTTATAATAAGTCCTAATCTGTTGCATATGCCAACAGATTGTTGATTCTCGTTTTCAACGTCGTTCCTTGCAGTACTTGGTGCATTAGAAGGGTTATGGTCCAGAGGAGAGGATATGGGTTTCAGCATCAGAGGTGAATGCCCCTAGACTGGTTCGTTCATTCCTTGCCTATCAGTCTGAGAAACCGGGTCCTGAGTTTCTGGAGGCCACTCATAGAAGGAGAGGTACTGTCACGGGTGTGTCTGGTGTGACAGACAGTCATCCTGGATCCGGCTGTTGAAAGTCCTTGCATTTAGCTCAAGCATTGTCACATGGTTACCACGACGGAGCAGAGCCAGAGAACTGCAGCATCTGGTTGCTTCTACTCTGGTGCTGAGAAGAAGCACTTCTCCGGCTTATTAAACGTTTTTATCTTCTAGCAGAACATGAGTTAATCGGCCATGTTGGTAATCACTGTGCTCGGTTAGTCACTAGTTTCCCTATATAATCTGGGATCTATTACTAATCCTCATCAGAGTTAGCTTTTGCTGCAAGGCTAAAGGAGAAAGAGAAGTTGGTATGAGGAGAGCTGGCGGAGTTATAAGCGACTGTTATTTGGTTTGTATGATTTGTAATTCCTTATCCTCCCCTATTTTGGTTTCTTCCCCTTCCTGCACACCCCAGTGGATTCCTCTGTAATATGTGAGTGAATATTTTGTGTGTGTGTGTGTAGTTTTCAGTTACCCCTTGTCTTTGGCGCTGTTTGTCGGGTTGGTGTACTGCAGTGCACAGTAGCGCCACCTCTTCCCTGGGTGGGGGAAGAGAACAGGTGAAGGGTTAACTTAGGAGATAAGGCAAGGGTGGAGGCCCCAGCATCTTCGCCATCTGAAGTATCCAGGGTAACAGGGCGAGCTAGGGTGCCCCCTAGTGTTAGGGCCAGAGAAGGAGCCCCTAGTCCCGGGTCACCCGACATCTTCTTGATTTTTGCATCTCTGTTACGAAGCGATATCCTAATCCCTCTAGTACCTAATAGTTACCTCCGCCTTCTGCTGCTAAACACACACCGGTACTGAGGGGTTAAATACATTCAATTGCTGCAGCATGGTCCTAGTGTTAGCTCACACTTGCCTCAATCTTGTTGGAAGTACTAACAGTTGGTTAGTGTCTTTCCCTGAGTACCCTTGGAGGATTGCTGGTGTGATATCTCAGTTGTCTTCTCAAGCTAAGTGTCCCCCATCTGTCTTCCCTCTCTGTCTTTAGTTTTAGTAGTAACTGACTAATGCTTACCCCGTCCCCTCCCTATATGTACGGCCAATCGCTAGTCTCAGGCAGTGATTAGGGTCTTTCTCAGCGATAGGTACTGAACCTATATAGGGACGGTTAGGGCTGACAGGGTGATTTTAGATCTGTCTAGGGGTCTTCACTCCCCTCTTCCCTAGTGTTTGGGCTCAACCTTCCCTCTTCCCATTGTTGTGCAGTTACTTATCCTTCATGCAGAGTGACACTCAGAGTAAAATGTAGTGTCAGCATAGAATATAATGCAGCACCTTATAAAATATGATGTAGCCCTACTATAGAATATAATGCAGCACCCCATGGAATATAATATAGACCCCTCATAGGGTTTAATATAGCCCCTCACAGAATATAATTTAGCCCCTCATAAAATATAACACAGTCCCATCATAGAGTATAATGCAGCCCCCCTCATATAGTATAATGCAGCCTCTTCAAAGAAAATAATACAGTCCAGTCATACAATATAATACAGCCCCCGCATAAAATATAATGCAGCCCACCATGAATTAATGCAGCCTCTCCCCAGAATATAATGTAGCCCTCCCATAGAATCTAATGTAGATCCCTCATAGGGTATAATGCATTCCCCATAGTCCTCGATATAGTATAATGTAGGTCCCATATAGTATAATGCAGCCACCCCACAGAATATAATGTAGCCCCATCATAAAGTATAATGCAGCCCCATAGAATATAATGTAGCCCCCTCATGTAGTAGAATGCAGTCCACTCATAGAATAAAATGTAGCCCCCTCAGAGTATAATGCAGCCCACTCATAGAATGTAACAGTCACCTCAGAGTAAAATGTAGCCCCCCTCAAAAAAGTATAATGCGGCCCCATGGAGTTAAATGCAGACCCCCTCGATACAGTATAATGCAGGTCTCATATAGTATAATGCAACCCCCTCAGAATATAATGCAGCCCCCCTCATAGAATATAATACTGCCCACTCAAAGAGTATAATGCTGCCCCCTCAAAGAATATAGTATGCCCCTCAGAGTATAATGTAGCCCCCTCAAAAAAGTATAATGCGGCCCCCATAGAGTAAAATGCAGACCCTTCATAGGGTATAATGCATTTCCCATAGGCCTCGATACAGTATAATGCAGGTCTCATATAGTATGATACAACCCCCTCAGAATATAATGCAGCCCCCTCATAGAATATAATACTGCCCACTCGAAGAGTATAATGCTGCCCCCTCAAAGAATATAGTATAGCCCCCTATAGAGTATAATGCAGCCCCCCTCATAGAATATAATGTGGCCCCCATAAAGTATAATGCTGCCCCATAGCATATAATGTAGACCCCTCATAGGGTATAATGCATTCCGCACATTCCTTGATACTTTATAATGTAGCCCCCATATAGTATAATGAAGCCCCCATAGAGTATAATGCAGCAACTCCACAAAATATAATGTAGCCCCATCATAAAGTATAATGCAACCCCCCATAGAATATAATGCAGCCCCCTCATAGAATATAATACTGCCCCCTCGAAGAGTATAATGCGGCCCAACTCATAGAATAGCCTCCTCATATAGTATAATGAAGCCGTCATAGAATATAATGTAGCCCTCCTCATAGACTATAATGCAGCCTCCCTCATATAGTATAATGCAGCCCCCCCATAGAATATAATGTAGCCCCCTCATAGGGTATAATGTAGCCACTTCATAGAATATCCTGCAGCTTCCCTCATATAGTATAATGCAGCCCCCCATAGAATATACTGCAACCCCCCACAGAATATAATGCAGCCCCTTCTTAGAATATAATGTAGCTCCCATATCCCCATATAGAGTATAATGCTGCCCCTCACAGACTATAATGCATCCCCCTCATAGAATATAATACTGCCCACTTGAAGAGTATAATGCTGCCCACTCAAAGAATATAGTATAGCCCCCTAATAGAGTATAATGTAGCTCCCTCAAAAAAGTATAATGCGGCCCCCATAGAGTAAAATGCAGCCCTCTCATAGGGTATAATGCATTTCCCATAGGCATTGATACAGTATAATGCAGGTCTCATATAGTATAATACAACCCCCCTCAGAATATAATGCAGCCCCCCTCATAGAATATAATACTGCCCACTCGAAGAGTATAATGCTGCCCCCTCAAAGAATATAGTATAGCCCCCCATAGAGTAAAATGTAGCCCCCTCAAAAAAGTATAATGCGGCCCCCATAGAGTAAAATGCAGACCCTTCATAGGGTATAATGCATTTCCCATAGGCCTCGATACAGTATAATGCAGGTCTCATATAGTATGATACAACCCCCTCAGAATATAATGCAGCCCCCTCATAGAATATAATACTGCCCACTCGAAGAGTATAATGCTGCCCCCTTAAAGAATATAGTATAGCCCCCTCATATAGTATAATGCAGCCCCCCATAGAATATACTGCAACCCCCCACAGAATATAATGCAGCCCCTCCTTAAAATATAATGTAGCCCCCATATCCCCATATAGAGTATAATGCTGCCCCTCACAGACTATAATGCATCCCCCTCATAGAATATAATACTGCCCACTTGAAGAGTATAATGCTGCCCACTCAAAGAATATAGTATAGCCCCCTAATAGAGTATAATGTAGCCCCCTCAAAAAAGTATAATGCGGCCCCCATAGAGTAAAATGCAGCCCTCTCATAGGGTATAATGCATTTCCCATAGGCCTTGATACAGTATAATACAGTCCTAATATATAACCAAAAAGAAGGCCAATTTGTAAATGCTCACTCATATATATTAATAGAATACCCAAAAAAATATATGAAAAACAGAGCCAATTTATGAAAAAATACAAAGACAATTTTATTGATTACAAAATAGTTATATAAAAAATAACAATATTTATACATGATCTTTAACAACAAAGAGAAAGGCAAAAAACCTAGATACCATTATTCAGAGAAATGAGTACAAAAGGAGGATAAATAATTAACAAAGTATTCAGTGTATTGTCAAGGAATAAACGCTAGATCATGCCAAAAAATATATATATAAAAAAAGAACTGCCAGTCAATGTATACATAGAGTGCACAGTGCACATCATACGGAGATTAGAAAAATTTAAGATTGACAGTCCCAGTATACTATCACAGCATATCATGGAGTGGAAAGCACTATAGCAGCAGTCATAAATAGTTTCTATATATATATATACACATATATATCCCTCAATTTTTATATGTACATTAATATATTTGTTCAATGCATAGGATAAATGTAACAGTCAATTACGCAAATGCAAATATAGCCCAGATTGAAATCCCATGTATATTACAACGGGGATAGTGTATATACGCACGTGCTGTTACAGTTATCAGTGTACCACCAGATATATGTGCCAAACATTGCAAGATGGTACTGCTGAAGGTAGTAATACAAAATATATATGAACTCTATCCTAACAATACCAGGTCTAGATGAAATGCAGCCATAGTCATAAGTACTAAATCACATATACATGCAAATATTACTGCCATGATTCAATAATGCAGCCAAAAACATATTGTAGACAAATCATTACCATATGGCCATACAGAACATGGCAGTATATAGAAAAAAGCTGCAAGAGATATAGACAATAAATGAAAGTAAATACTAAGTACCCGAGACTCACTGAATAACGGACAGGGAGGCCCCAACGCGCGTTTCGCAAAGTGCTTCCTCGGGGGCATGCAGCTTTTTTCTATATACTGCCATGTTCTGTATGGCCATATGGTAATGATTTGTCTACAATATGTTTTTGGCTGCATTATTGAATCATGGCAGTAATATTTGCATGTATATGTGATTTAGTACTTATGACTATGGCTGCATTTCATCTAGACCTGGTATTGTTAGGATAGAGTTCATATATATTTTGTATTACTACCTTCAGCAGTACCATCTTGCAATGTTTGGCACATATATCTGGTGGTACACTGATAACTGTAACAGCACGTGCGTATATACACTATCCCCGTTGTAATATACATGGGATTTCAATCTGGGCTATATTTGCATTTGCGTAATTGACTGTTACATTTATCCTATGCATTGAACAAATATATTAATGTACATATAAAAATTGAGGGATATATATGTGTATATATATATATAGAAACTATTTATGACTGCTGCTATAGTGCTTTCCACTCCATGATATGCTGTGATAGTATACTGGGACTGTCAATCTTAAATTTTTCTAATCTCCGTATGATGTGCACTGTGCACTCTATGTATACATTGACTGGCAGTTCTTTTTTTATATATATTTTTTTGGCATGATCTAGCGTTTATTCCTTGACAATACACTGAATACTTTGTTAATTATTTATCCTCCTTTTGTACTCATTTCTCTGAATAATGGTATCTAGGTTTTTTGCCTTTCTCTTTGTTGTTAAAGATCATGTATAAATATTGTTATTTTTTATATAACTATTTTGTAATCAATAAAATTTCTCTTTGTATTTTTTCATAAATTGGCTCTGTTTTTCATATATTTTTACAGTCCTAATATAGTATAATGCAACCCCCCTCAGAATATAATGCATCCCCCTCATAGAATATAATACTGCCCACTCAAAGAGTATAAAAGCTGCCCTCTCAAAGAATATAGTATAGCCCCCTCAGAGTATAATGTAGCACCCTCAGAAAAGTATAATGCGACTCCCATAGAGTAAAATGCAGACCCCCTCATAGGCAGGTTTCATATAGTATAATGCAACCCCCCTCAGAAAATAATACAAACCCTATATAATATAATGCAGCCTCCCATAGAGTATAATGCAGCCCCCTTAGAGTATTTATGCAACCACCTCAGAGCATAATGCAGCCACTCCATAGAGTACAATGCAGTCTCCCATAAAGTATAATGCAGCAACCCCATAGAGTATAATGCAGCCCACTTCATAGTATATAATACTGCCCCCTTGGAGAGTATAATGAGGCCCCCCTCATAGAATCTAATACAGCTCCCTCAAAAAGTATAATGTATCCCCCTCAAAAAAGTATAATGCGGCCCCCCATATAGTATAATGCAGGCCCCTCATAGGGTATAATGCAGCCACCCCAGAGTATAATGCAGTCACCCCACAGAATATAATGTTGCCACCACGTATAGTATAATGCTGCACCCTCATAGAATATAATAAAGCCCCGTCATAGAGTATAACGCAAGCCCCCTTCATAGAATATAACACTGTCCCCTCATAAAGTATAATGCATCCCCCTCATAGAATATAATGTGGGCCCCGTAAAGTATAATGCAACCCCCCACAGCAAATAATGTAAACCCCTCATAGGGTATAATGCATTCCCCACATTCCTCGATACTTTATAATGCAGCTCCCCATATAGAATAATGAAGCCCCCATAGAGTATATTGCAGCCACCCCACAAAATATAATGTAGCCCCATCATAATGTATAATGCAACCTCCATAGAATATAATACTGTCCCCTCGAAGAGTATAATGCGGCCCAACTCATAGAATAGGCTCCTCATATAGTATAATGCAGCCCTCATAGAATATAATATAGCCCTCCCCATAGAATATAATGCAGCCTCCCTCATATAGTATAATGCAGCCCCCCTCATATAATATAATGCAGCCCCCTCATATAGTATAATGCAGCCCTCATAGAATATAATGTAGCCCTCCCCATAGAATATAATGCAGCCCCCCATAGAATATAATGTAGCCCCCTCATAGGGTATAATGTAGCCACTTCATAAAATATAATGCAGCTTCCCTCATATAGTATAATGCAGCTCCCACAGAATATAATGCAACCCCTCACAGAATATAATGCAGCCCTCCACAGAATATAATGTAGCCACCATATTGAGTATAATGCAGCCCCCCCACAGAATATAATGCAGCCCCTCCTTAGAATATAATGTAGCCCCCATATCCCCATATAGAGTATAATGCAGCCCCTCTCATAGAATATAATATTGCCCCCTCAAAGAATATAGTATAGCCCCCAACAGAGTATAATGTAGCCCCCTCAAAAAAGTATAATGCGGCCCCCATAGAGTAAAATGCAGACCCCTCATAGGGTATAATTCATCTCCCATAGGCATTGATACAGTATAATGCAGGTCTCATATAGTATAATACAACCCCCCTCAGAATATAATGCAGCCCCCCTCATAGAATATAATACTGCCCACTCGAAGAGTATAATGCTGCCCCCTCAAAGAATATAGTATAGCCCCCCCATAGAGTATAATGTAGCCCCCTCAAAAAAGTATAATGCGGCCCCTATACAGTAAAATGCAGACCCCTCATAGGGTATATTGCATTTCCCATAGGCCTCGATACAGTATAAGGCAGGTCTCTTATAATATAATGCAACCCCCTTCACAATATAATGCAGACCCCCATAGGTTAAATCCAGACCCTGGAGTTCAATCACCCCAGGGAAATGAAGAGATCTATAACAGTAAAATATATAATTTTATTAATTTGTATTAAAAACAAAAACACAGAGTAAAAAAGCAGTGCCCCACAGGGGGACCCATAAACTAATAAGGAAATGAAGACATATAAGAGGTAGACTGCATGATTCTCAAACAGTAGAGCTAAATAGAGGCGTAAAAATAACTAGATCAATGGCAGTGTTCTGAAAAGTCCATGTCTGCAACTAGTCAAAGGGATTATGTTGGTTACTGTGGTGTTAAAACACCAAACAGTATAACACCCTGCCATAGACCATGAAAAGATTGCAGCTTCAGAAAGATCCATGCCATATAACACTGTTATAACTTAGTGTAGGTATGTGCATCTCAATTGCTTTTTAGCTGATACCTAACTGTGAGGAGAGAGCACATATACACTAATAAAAAGTAGGGAAGGAATTCACCTTGAATGTCTGCAGTAGCTTCTGGAAGAAGCCAGCGGCAAAACGCGCGTCGAGGTGAGGAGACGCTAATGTAGTACTGTAGTAGTGATAACGGCACATACGCCAGAAGCTCCGTATCGGGGTATCGGGTGAAGTAATAAGGACACATACGGCAGAGGCTCAGTATTGGGGTATCAGGTGTAGTAATAAGGACACATATGGCAGAGGCTCAGTATTGGGGTATCAGGTGTAGTAATAAGGACACATATGGCAGAGGCTCAGTATTGAGGTATCGGGTGTAGTAATAGGGACACATACGGCAGAGGCTCAGTATTGGGGTATCGGGTGTAGTAATAAGGACACATACGGCAGAGGCTCAGTATTGGGGTATCAGGTGCAGTAATAAGGACACATACGGCAGAGGTTCAGTATTGGGGTATCGGGTGTAGTAATAAGGACACATACGGCAGCAGAGGCTCAGTATTGGGGTATCGGGTGTAGTAATAAGGACACATATGGCAGAGGCTCAGTATTGGGGTATCGGGTGTAGTAATAAGGACACATACGGCAGAGGCTCAGTATTGGGGTATCGGGTGTAGTAATAAGGACACATACGGCAGAGGCTCAGTATTGGGGTATCGGGTGTAGTAATAAGGACACATACGGCAGAGGCTCAGTATTGGGGTATCAGGTGTAGTAATAGGGACACATACGACAGCAGCGGCTCAGTATTGGGGTATCAGGTATAGTAATAGGGTCACATACGGCAGAGGCTCAGTATTGGGGTATCAGGTGTAGTAATAGGGTCACATACGGCAGAGGCTCAGTATTGGGGTATCAGGTGTAGTAATAAGGACACATACGGCAGAGGCTCAGTATTGGGGTATCAGGTGTAGTAATAAGGACACATACGGCAGCAGAGGCTCAGTATTGGGGTATCAGGTGTAGTAATAAGGACACATACGGCAGCAGAGGCTCAGTATTGGGGTATCAGGTCTAGTAATAGGGTCACATACGGCAGAGGCTCAGTATTGGGGTATCAGGTGTAGTAATAAGGACACATACGGCAGCAGAGGCTCAGTATTGGGGTATCAGGTGTAGTAATAAGGACACATACGGCAGAGGCTCAGTATTGGGGTATCAGGTGTAGTAATAGGGACACATACGGCAGAGGCTCAGTATTGGGGTATCAGGTGTAGTAATAGGGACACATACGACAGCAGCGGCTCAGTATTGGGGTATCAGGTGTAGTAATAGGGTCACATACGGCAGAGGCTCAGTATTGGGGTATCAGGTGTAGTAATAGGGTCACATACGGCAGAGGCTCAGTATTGGGGTATCAGGTGTAGTAATAAGGACACATACGGCAGAGGCTCAGTATTGGGGTATCAGGTGTAGTAATAAGGACACATACGGCAGCAGAGGCTCAGTATTGGGGTATCAGGTGTAGTAATAAGGACACATACGGCAGCAGAGGCTCAGTATTGGGGTATCAGGTCTAGTAATAGGGTCACATACGGCAGAGGCTCAGTATTGGGGTATCAGGTGTAGTAATAAGGACACATACGGCAGCAGAGGCTCAGTATTGGGGTATCAGGTGTAGTAATAAGGACACATACGGCAGAGGCTCAGTATTGGGGTATCAGGTGTAGTAATAGGGACACATACGACAGCAGCGGCTCAGTATTGGGGTATCAGGTCTAGTAATAGGGTCACATACGGCAGAGGCTCAGTATTGGGGTATCAGGTGTAGTAATAAGGACACATACGGCAGAGGCTCAGTATTGGGGTATCAGGTGTAGTAATAAGGACACATACGGCAGCAAGAGCTCAGTATTGGGGTATCAGGTCTAGTAATAGGGTCACATACGCGCAGAGGCTCAGTATTGGGGTATCAGGTGTAGTAATAAGGACACATACGGCAGCAGAGGCTCAGTATTGGGGTATCAGGTGTAGTAATAGGGACACATACGGCAGAGGCTCAGTATTGGGGTATCAGGTGTAGTAATAAGGACACATACGGCAGCAGAGGCTCAGTATCGGGGTATCAGGTGTAGTAATAGGGTCACATACGGCAGAGGCTCAGTATTGGGGTATCAGGTGTAGTAATAAGGACACATACGGCAGAGGCTCAGTATTGGGGTATCAGGTGTAGTAAAAGGACACATACGGCAGAGGCTCAGTATTGGGGTATCAGGTGTAGTAATAAGGACACATACGGAGAGGTCAGTATTGGGTATCAGGTGTAGTAATAGGGACACATACGGCAGAGGCTCAGTATTGGGGTATCGGTGTAGTAATAAGGACACATACGGCAGAGGCTCAGTATTGGGGTATCAGGTGTAGTAAAGGACACATACGGCAGAGGTCAGTATTGGGGTATCAGGTGTAGTAATAGGGACACATACGGCAGAGGCTCAGTATTGGGGTATCGGTGTAGTAATAAGGACACATACGGAGAGGTCAGTATTGGGGTATCAGGTGTAGTAAAGGGACACATAGGCAGAGGCTCAGTATTGGGGTATCGGTGTAGTAATAAGGACAATACGGCAGAGGCTCAGTATTGGGGTATCAGGTGTAGTAATAGGACACATACGGCAGAGGTCAGTATTGGGGTATCGGTGTAGTAATAAGGACACATACGGCAGAGGCTCAGTATGGGGTATCGGTGTAGTAATAAGGACACATACGGCAGAGGTCAGTATTGGGTATCAGGTGTAGTAATAAGGACACATACGGCAGAGGCTCAGTATTGGGGTATCGGTGTAGTAATAAGGACAATACGGCAGAGGCTCAGTATTGGGGTATCAGGTGTAGTAATAAGGACACATACGGCAGAGGCTCAGTATGGGGTATCAGGTGAGTAATAGGGACACATACGGCAGGGTCAGTATTGGGGTATCAGGTGTAGTAATAGGACACATACGGCAGAGGCTCAGTATTGGGTATCAGGTGTAGTAATAGGACACATACGGCAGAGGTCAGTATTGGGGTATCGGGTGTAGTAATAAGGACACATACGGCAGAGGCTCAGTATTGGGGTATCAGGTGAGTAATAGGACACATACGGCAGAGGTCAGTATTGGGTATCAGGTGTAGTAATAAGGACACATACGGCAGAGGCTCGTATTGAGGTATCAGGTGTAGTAATAGGACACATACGCAGAGGCAGTATTGGGGTATCGGTGTAGTAATAGGACACATACGGCAGAGGTCAGTATTGGGGTATCAGGTGTAGTAATAAGGACACATACGGCAGAGGCTCAGTATTGGGGTATCAGGTGAGTAATAGGGACACATACGGCAGAGGTTCAGTATTGGGGTATCGGTGTAGTAATAGGACACATACGGCAGAGGCTCAGTATTGGGTATCAGGTGTAGTAATAAGGACACATACGGCAGAGGCTCAGTATTGGGGTATCGGGTGTAGTAATAAGGACAATACGGCAGAGGCTCAGTATTGGGTATCAGGTGTAGTAAAGGACACATACGGCAGAGGTCAGTATTGGGGTACAGGTGTAGTAATAGGGAAATAAAGGGAAGGGCAGTATTGGGGTATGGGTGTGTTAAGAACTACCAGAGGCCGTTTTGGGGTACAGGGGGTAGTAATAGGGGGCCCTACGGAGAGGTATATTGGGGTATCAGGTTTTAATAGGGACAATACGGGAGAGGTCAAGGGGGATCGGTGTAGTAAAAAGGAACAACGCAGAGGTCATTTTGGGGTTCGGGGTGTTAAGGACACATGGAGAGGCCCCTTTGGGTAATCGGGTGTAGTAATAAGGACACTTTCGGCAGGGCTCAGAATTGGGGGATCAGGGGTGTAAAAGGGGGCCCAAAAAGGAGAGGTCGTATTGGGGTTTTGGGTAGTAAAAAGGCACATAGGCAGAGGTCAGTTTGGGGGTGGTGATAAAAGGGGGCAATCGGCAAGGAAAATTTGGGGTATAGGTGTTAATGGACAAACGGCAGAGGAGGTTTTGGGGGGTTGGTTAGTAATAGGACACATGGCAGGGTTGTTTGGGGTACAGGTTAGTTTAGGGAAAAACCCGGGGAGGTCAGTATGGGGGTTTGGTGTGTAAAAAGGACACAAGGCAGGGTCAGTATTGGGGGTTTTAGGTTAGTATAGGGCAATCGGCCCGAGGTCAGTTTGGGGGGTCGGGGGGGTAATAGGACAA